>KV429053.1:14355-283047 GCA_001632345.1 Daedalea quercina L-15889 | reverse complement strand
TGTACTCTTTTGTTTTTTGTCGCAAGGTCATCAGCCGGCGCCCTCGCCGGCGCCACTCGCGTTTAATGAATATGATCGACGATCGAAATGGCAAAGCGCGCGGTTGGGCGATAGGTACCCCCGAGTCCACGCCGACATGAGAGCTGCTTATCTGAATATCTCCTCCTAACGAACCTCTACCTTTGCTATCGCTAGAAACTATAACCCAGCCATGCACCGCACAGACTGCCGGTATCTTAATCGCGACGTAGCTTATCTCCCTACAGCTCATAAATGGGACGAAAGGCCGCACCGAGGGCGTTTCGCACTGTCCAGCCGGTCCCCCCTCCCCACACCGAGCAGCGACGATGTTCTCCAAGCTTACGGCGACGGCCGTCGCACTTGCTCTGGCTCTGGCGAGCCCACAGGTCTCGGGTCAGCAGCAAGTCCTGGCTTCGTCGCCCCCGGTCCGTGCGGACGATGTGACCAACATCACTGAGCTCTTCTCGAAGGAGCGGCTCCACCAAGCGACGTGGACGAGGGAGTCGTGGAACGGACTCACTACATTCGCTCGTTCGGCGCCGCTGAGGTGCTTTGGTGCCGACGAAGACAGTCCGTATGATGTCGCTGTCATTGGTATGTTCGCGTGACCGTGCAAGTAGCTCGTCAGTTCACGCAGACTTCGCAGGTGCCCCCTTTGACACCGCGACGAGCTTCCGTCCGGGGTGGGTCACTCAGATGTTGGGATGTGCGCGTAATGCTTACTGCAACTCAGGGCACGCTTCGGACCCAACGGTATCCGCCAGGGCGCGCGTCGTCTGGGCATTGAGAGGATCAATGTCCCCATGAAGCTTCGAGTCTCCGACTACCTGGACGTCGTTGACTGCGGTGACGTCCGTACGTGCATGTCCAAGGCGTGATCCTTCCGTGTTGCTGAAGGCGATCTTACAGCCATGGTGACCACCGATAACAAGGTGGCATTGCGCCAGCTTGAGGCCGCGAACAAACTGGTCCTCTCTAAGACCAGCCTCCGCTCCTTCGAGGGCGCGAGTCTCGCGAAGGACGGCAAGTTCCACCCTCGCGTTCTGACCCTCGGCGGCGACCACACGATCACTCTCCCGCTGCTCCGTGGTGTCGCGGAGATCTATGGCCCTGTCAGGTAGCCGCACTCGTCATGTCTTCTGTAGAGAACGACTGTTTGACGCCCCATCATTCAGTGTGGTTCACTTCGACAGCCACATCGGTACGTGTTCCCCCCTTTTCAGAGTGCAGAGGTGGCCTGTGCTTACGCCGTCTATCAGATACTTGGAAGCCGAGGGCATGGGTGAGTTTCAAATACGCAGACGAAATGCGAAGTGCGACTAACACGACATCGACAGGGGGATAGCCCATGGCTCCCGGGTGAGGAGATCCCTGTCTCGCATGGGAGCTATTTCTGGTACGCCCACAACGAGGGCCTCCTGGCGCCCAACAACTCGAACATTGTCAGTGTCCGACTCACCTCATGCGGATATGGCGGCCACTCACACCAATGTAGCACGTCGGCATCCGGGGTGCTCTCAGCAGCTGGGAAGACTATGAGAACGACTACGAAGTCGGTTTCGTCATCTCGCATGCGGATGATCTCGAGGAGATCGGCTGGCGAGGCGTTGTGAAGAAGATCAGGGAAACGGTGGGCGACAACCCTGTTTACAGTGCGTCGCCCCTCCTACTCGTTAGTCTGTGAATTCAACTCGTAGTCTCGTAGTTACTCTGGATATCGACGCGATTGACCCTGGTATGGCCCCTGCGTGCGTGTTCTCCTTTTCCTGAGTGTCCTCCCATACTCACCATGCTTGTAGAACCGGAACGTGAGTGATGCTTGCACAGCACCTTCTGAATTTGCCTTACGTTTCGCTGGTCAGTCCTGAGATCGGAGGGATCACCACAAGGGTGCGAGATCATGTATTCCTGCGGAAGACCTCTGGTTGACGGCTGAGTGTCGCCTTGTAGGAGATCAAAAAGATCATGCAGGGTCTCGCCGGTCTGAAGATTGTCGGCGCAGACATTGTCGAGGTCGCCCCAGGTTACGACACTCAAGGTACAGTGAATGCCTTGGCCTGGTCTTACGCACTGCGCTGATAGACTGCGAATTGTAGATGAGATCACGCAGATCGCTGCAGCGAACATCGGTTACGACATTCTTGCTCTGATGGCGAAGACCCCCTTGACAGCGTAGATCCCTAGATCCTTGGCCGGCTTGGATTGCTGCACGGTTAGCAGAGCGAGGTGAAACGGAAGACATCTGTGTACGTTGTCGAGGTTATATAGCTGACGCTCTACGGAGCTGGTATACAGTCACGGTCTGATTGGATTCTGTTGGAGTCGTCTTGGTCGTTGGAAGCCTGTCAATGCGCATTGCGGCTCGAATGTACCAGCGACTTAGACGCAGCGTAAGGTTCTACGGCGTCGTCGCGCGACCATACAGTCCGAGTAAGGTATGTTCCCTGTACTTGTGGTTCTCGTCAACCAAGGACGGTTTGGGAAGCTCACGTGGGACACAAGAGCACGTCAGTTCCGAGAGCGGGGTGCCGCGTAGCCGTGAACATATGGGCCTATCTTACAAGTCGCCAGTACATCTGTGTCCGCTCAGTCATACTTTCGCATAAAGAAGTAGCTGAATAAGTCGATCCAGGATATCGACGACGACATGGGCACGATATCTCGACGGCCCGTGACTAAGCGCTGAGCGAGGACAGCCTCCTGAGCTGTTCAGCCGACCATATAAAGTGGGGTGCTCAGTCATGAATATACCCACCGCATACTCAGTGGCAATAACTCGAGATGGCGCTGCCTTGTGTTGAAGTCGCGACTGCACCTGCGTCCGAGGCGTTCCTTGCTAACCCCAAGGACGTAGTAAGCCTTGTCCAGCCTGCTTTCGATCTGCTGAAGAGTACCAAGGGTCTACTCAAGTACGTCTCAGCCAATCCCCCGCGTATTGTTTGGTGGAGCGTTGATCAGTAAACAGGATCTACTATGGGCGGGAGACCGAAGATCCCAGCCAGGTCTACGTTTATCCCAGTAAGTGGAAACGACTACCGCCTACCGTCTGCGAGCGCACTCAGGCTGATGTACGTGCAGTCTGGGAGAAATTGGAGGACCACAAGGCGTTGCAGGCCGATGCAGTACAGTACCCCATACTGGGGGAACACTGCGGCCGATTCATGGGCGCTGCTTCCAACGTCATCCACATCCGGCCTCTTGCCGAGCCTTACAAGGCGTTGGAGGCCCCGGCGACCGAGCTTGCATACATGACCGTCAACCCCGGGGTCCCGAAGGCGACGCTCGAGACCAAGCTGGACGAGCTGGCGAAGATGGTGAACGCGTTGCCGGAGAGCTGGGGCGCGATCTCCGCCGTGTGGGGTCCGACGGTCGAGAGAGACGACACCCTGGGCTTGATTATTGGCTGGACCTCCGTGGATGTGAGTACCTCTGGACATGGTTCCAGACTACTCGGCAGAGGCTGACGGACCGTGGCAGGCTCACTGGAACGCGGTGAAGACGGTTCCGGAGCTCATTTCGCAGCTGAAGGACATCCGTGAGATCGCCACCATCAACCTCACGCACCAGATCCTGGCCCCGTACTGAAGGACTCGGCGGCGAGCTATGAATTGAGAGGGGGTCTAGCAGATGTAATATAATAAATAAGCGATGTACATGCAAGAAGCCTGCGATGATGGTGGTTCCGAACTGAGATGATGATCGACGAGAGATGATCGCGATCCACAACTGGAAGCGAGTCGCAGGACGCGTGCAATTGTCTTTCCGTCTTGCATTGTCTGCGTCCCCTCAGCTGGCCTCCCCTCCGTTCATGTCGGTTGCTGCTCTCCAGCCGTAACAGCGATGGCGACAACATATCGCCAGATCGCCCCCATCACGTACCAGCGCGATGTTTTCCCGCAGCCTGTGACTGCCCTGGCGTTCGACCCGTCCTCCGACACGCTATGGACTGGCCTAAACTCGGGAAACATCGTGGCATACTACACCCCCCAGGGGATGCGGGGTGTCACGTTTCCCGTCGGGGGCGAACTCGCAGTCAAGAGGATCGTCGCGAGCGACTCCAATGTCCGGGCATTCGGTGTCGCGAGTGAAGGCGTAGGAGCATGGGGCAAGGGCGGGGTGAACAAGTGGAACTACCGGTATGCCTTCGTGTCTTTTCAACGAATTCAGGGGGTATTGACCGTGCAGAAGTGCCAATGTATCGATAACGGCCATGTCGGGCAATACCACCAGCATGTTTGGCCTCGCTACTGCGGCTCCGGAGCTGATGATCCTTAACTCGCACACGGGCTCCGTGGTACAACGATCCCCGGTGTCCTCCGTACTAACGCATCTGCTATATCCTAGCACACACCTCGTTTCCGGCTCCTCTGAGGGTTTCTTGCGGTTGCACGACCCCCGGAACGCAATGTGGCAGGACGGCGAAAGCATTGTCAGGGCGCATATAGGCGGCATACAAGGTCTGGAGTCCAGCGGAAATTACATCTACACCATCGGTCTTGGTACAAGGTGACTAAAACTTTCAATAACCGTATTATGTCTCATTCAAAACATCAGACAAGGTCGCCCGTTTCCTGACCCACTAGTTAAGGTGTATGACATCCGTGCACTGAAGCCGTTACCGCCGCTTCCATTCGCGAACGGCCCGGCGTTCATCAACATGATGCCGAAACGCCCTTCTACACTGGCCATCACATCACACCAAGGCTTGGTGAACATTGTTGACGCGTCCAACCCGACTGTGAATGAGTTCTATCAGGTAACCGTATATTAGATCATGCATTATACAGGCGCATTCATCCAGTTGACTGTAGCTCGATTCGCCTTCCTACATCACCGCTGCCGCGGTTTCGCCTACTGGGGCATACCTAGCATTCGGCGACGCCGATGGTGCTGTTCATCTTATGTCAGCCGCCGAGGACGGTGCCAGTATCCCTTTCAACGGCTTCGAGGGCAGGCCATTAGAATGGGCAGACACGCCTGAACCGTTGCCTGAGATCGAATGGACAGACACAACGTGCGTGTGCCAATTCTCCAGCCTCTGAGGGAGATAGTCATCCGGCGCTGCAGGCCGCTGAACGTCATTGGCATGCCCTACTACAACGAACAGCTGCTTTCGTCGTGGACGCCGGACTTCATCTCGAACGGACTGCACTATCCCCCGGCCCCGAGGATCCCACAGGTCATCTTAAACACCATGAAGACCAACGACAGCGTCACGTACGCTACGCTGCCGAAGGAGTTGCGGGGTAGGCGAAACGTCGCCATCACTGCTCCTCGTAGGCCTGGTGGGCGGTTCCTGAGCGGTAAAGGCAGACAAGAGGTGCGCAGTGTCTGTCTGCTCTGCGTTTGAGTGGTTCTCTGAGCAGCCCGCTAGTCCGAACTCGACACGCCCATATACGAGTATGACCCCGATGTCATTCCAAGGTCGTATCGCAAGGTCGAGATCGAGTACTCGAAGTTTGGCGTAGAAGACTTTGACTTTGCGTGAGTGGAGGTTGTTTGTTCCCTCCGTCGAACTCCGACCGATGGTCCCCGACAGGTATTACAACCGGACGGAATACAGCGGTCTGGAGACGCACATCTCGAACTCGTACACGAACGCGATGGTCCAGCTCATGCACTACACGCTCCCGATCCGGCGCCTCGCAAAGTCCCACATCACCACCGACTGTCTGCGGGAGCACTGCCTCCTGTGCGAGCTTGGCTTCGTGATGCGCATGCTCGAGGACGCCAGGGGAACCAACTGTCAGGCGAGTAACTTCTGCAAGACCGTCGGCGTGTTGGCCCAGAGTGAGGACAGCCGTGTTAGCCCGTGCCCACTCTCTGATGAAATGCACGCCCGCAGTGAACAACGCCATAGAGCTCATCGATTTTGGGCGGGAGACGGCAGAGCTGAGCTACGCGCACATGATACAGTCGTTTCACCGCTTCCTGATCGACCACTTGAGTTCCGAAGGAAACTCGTTCCCGCATAATCCAGTCCTCGTCCCGATACCGTCTATGTCTCCCAGTCTGATATCCCCTGCGCCGGCGCCGATCACACAATTGTTGGGCATCGACGCGAAGAACGTCATTACTTGCACGAACTGCAAAGCCGTCCGTGAGAAGGAGAACATGACGCACGTCATCGACATGATATATCCGCGGAAGGTGCGTGCACCCTTTCCTCGGCCCTAAGCAGCCCTGACTCTAGCACCTTAGCTCTCGAGCGAGCCGTGGGTCGAGACGGATTTCGCGTCGATCCTGCGGACGTCCTTGCTGCGCCCCACGACGCACAAGGCGACGTGCCAGACGTGCAAGCACTTCGCGACGTTCGAGTCGAAGCGGTCGATCCGGTCGAGAGACCTGCCTCCGCTCCTCGCGGTGAACGCGGCCTGCCATTCGGAGGAGACCCACAAGTTCTGGAGGGACATCCGGAACCAGACGTTCCTCAGGCCCTCTGTCGAGCTGCACGGCCAGCTCGAAGGAAACGAGGATCCTGAGGGCGTCATATACGATTTGAGGGTAAGGAACCCTGCTGGGTGCTTTTGGATCTTGGGTAGAGTTGACAATGCGTGGCGCAGGCAATGGTCGTGCAGGTCGTGACTAAAGAACATGACTCCCATCTGGTCGCAATTGTGAAAGGTAACGAGGATAATCTACCCATTCTTGACGACTAATGAAGTGGAGGCAGTACCGGATAGTGAACGGTCGCTTGACGAGGACAACGAGCATTCGTGGTGCCTGTTCAACGACTTCGTGGTCCGTGGCATCAGCGAGGAAGAGGCGCTGAGCTTCCCATCAAGCTGGAAAGTAGGTTTGAATGCCCCACTCAAAGGTTCTTCGTCCTCACAATCTTTGCAGGTTCCTTGCGTGCTATACCTAGAGCGAGTGGACCTTGTACATCGGCTCGACTCCAGCGGGCTACCTACCACGATAGATCAGTCAATCCTCTGTCGTGACACTAACATCGCCGTGTTCGTGGTCTCCGTTGCTTCAGTGGAATAGATATTCACGTCGTTCTGCAGAACGCGCGACAAGAAATACATCAAGCACAAGCCGCTCCGACCAGACGAGCTTCCTAAACCTGGGACGCTTGTCGCCATCGACGCGGAGTTCGTATCCATGCAGCAGGAGGAAACCGAGTTCCGGTCAGACGGGACCAAGAAGGTATTACGGCCTGCTCGTCTCAGTCTCGCGCGGGTATCCGTTCTGCGTGGCGAAGGGCCAAACGAAGGGGTGCCGTTTATCGACGACCACATTCACACCAGCGAAGTGATTGTAGACTACTTGACGGAGTTCTCTGGCATACGATGTAGGTCGCCGTGTTGCTCACGGACGTACCAGAAGCTGACGTTCCTGTAGTCGGTGACCTCGATCCTCACATAACACCGTATACTTTGACACCCTTGAAGCTCGTGTACAAGAAGCTCCGCCTCCTAGTAGACCTCGGCTGCATATTCATCGGCCACGGTCTATCGAAAGACTTTCGTATCATCAGTGCGTCCCGTTTTACTTCCCAGGACCGTAGGGCCCAGATGCACTGACATCGCCTCAGACATCTTCGTCCCTCCGGAGCAAGTCATCGACACAGTCGACCTGTACTTCCTGCCCAACCGGCAGCGACGGCTGTCGCTCCGCTTCCTCGCGTGGTTCGTCCTGGGCGAGAACATCCAGACGGACACCCACGACTCGATCGAGGACGCACTCTCCGCCTTACGGCTGTACAAGGGCTACCAGGCATCCGAATCCGCAGGGACGTTTGACGAAAAGCTGGACGAGCTCTACAGGGAGGGCAAGAGATATGTGCGTCTATCCATGCCTCCATCCCCGCCGAATACTGACTCGCCCATGTAGAACTGGAGACCGCCTGCGCCCCCCACGCCGGTCTCGTCCGCGACGCCGGCCATGGCGGGCAATGTCACCGCGCAGATGGCGCAGATGAATATGAACGGCCAGCCGATGCTGCCGCCGCACATGATGAATAACCCCCAGGGCATCATGCAGACGCTCATGCCTGGTTTCCCGGGCCCGCGCTCTATGAGCATGTTTCATACACCCTCGCCCAGCCCACACGCCTTCTCGCCACAGCCTTGGAAGAGGCCATAGTAGTCGGCGGAACACGCCGTGAGCTGGCTAACCTGTCCCGAGTCCTCACAGATGTATCGTTATTCGTATCGTCGCTGTAGCTTGCTTTCCTGTCACGCTGTGTAACGAGACTCACACTTCGCAAATGCAATAGAACATCTCATATCTGCGAGCCCGCCTCGACTCGGAGGCCTTTATCTGCTCGGCTGGGATGTTTGTTCTATGCAAGCCTCGTGCTAGACTGAGGGGGAAAGCATGTTTAGGGTTCGACCAGCCAGTAGTACAATACGGAGGAAGAAACGACCACCAGACACAAGAGACTGAAGAGAAGCGGGAAAAGAATAGCTACATGATCATGATCATTACTACGACAGCGAAGACAGCAGGAGGACTTCTGTCCGTGGAGGTATAACGTACGTGTTCCAAGGCATGATCCCGCGGAGCGTGAGCACCAGACCGCTGGCACGGAGACAGGGGGACTAGATGAGCAATACGACTACAGGTGGAGATGGGGCGCGGAACGGAGGACAGGGACCAGGGGAGGGAGACAGTGGGGAAGGAGAAGCAGTCATGATAACCTAGGAGACGGGTGCGATGCCGAGGAAGACAACAAAATTGCGAACATAAAGACAAAAAGGCGCAAAGACAAGAGAAGAGACGGAAATCGTGACAGGGGCACACCACTCAATTACGAGAATACGGAATAAGTTGACGACGGCACGGTACTGCGCGGGGCGGTTCTATGTGACCTCGAGCACGGAGATCTCGAGCACGCGGAATTGTTCCTGGTCCTTGGAGTGCTCTGTCCAAGCGACGTGGGTGCGCCAGTTGACCGTGTTCGCTTCCTTCTCGCCCGCGCCGGAGAACAAGCTCATATCGTCGTCGGACACGCCACGGAACATGAGGAACAGCCGCGTGAAGATGCAGTTCTCTGCGGTCACCGAGATGTCGACCGCGGACGCGATCTTCGCGGGGCTCATGAACCGGTACGCGATATTCCGGTGTTGTGTGAACGCGTTCAGGTTGTTTCTGGAACGCAGGTGATGTCATCAGAGGACCCGAGGAAGTGGTTGGGCGTACTTACTGCACGAAGTCGGTTCGCGCGCGTAGAGACAGTCCGAGCTGCTCCATAACTCGGAACAGGTGGGGCACGAAGTCGCGGAAAGACATAGCGAAGCTATTTCTGGGCGAAATGAATTCGACCGGGTCTACCATGGCAGGATCGGGTCTGCGTACGGCGTCAACAGCGCGGCCCAGTGCAAGCGACAAAAACGGCTTACATCGCTTCGTAATACAAGGATGTTACGGTCGTTTCGGTCTCAAAGTGCTCCATCGCACCGCCGGGGTGCACGCGCACGAAATACTTGAACTTGCTCTCGTCAAGCGGCTCCGCCGGGGGCCAGGTGACGCCCAGTTTCCAGTAGGGCGAGAGCGAGAGGACGATGTCAACATACTGCTGCGTCGGCGCGAGGAGGCTCAGGTGGCACTTGGCGGTGGAAGGGCGTGCGACAGCGGCAAGCTTGTTGATGACGCGCGCGTCGACGATAAGGTCCGTCGAGACGTTCTCAGTGTTGGTGATACGCGTGCCGGAGAAATCCATCTTGTGCGTGTCGCCAGAGTGCACGATGTCGAGCTTGCCCCAAAAGGACCCGTCGACGGTCGTTCCATCCTCCATGCGCGCCATGTCCAACTCGTCCGACGTCACGGTTGTGTCCAGCGCGACTTGCTGGCCCGGGCTCAGTTCCAGACTGAACGTCGCCGGCATCTCGAGGACGGGCGGGGGCCTAGAAAGGTCGTCAATGAAGCGCACAGAGAGCGAAATACGTTCGCACGTACGGTGGCGGACTGTGGAATGTCAAATGTCATGAGTAAAGGAGCGCCGGAGGGATCAACGTTGACTGTACTCACGGAGGTTCATCCTCAGGTGGGGGTGGACCGTCACTAACGATCTCTACCCGCAAACCCTGCACCCCCATAGTGGCAATTTGGTAGGAGTCTTCTCCTGTCAACTGTGGTTCACGAACGGCTCAGGGAACATGTTTTTTGGGTGACGCCACATGGTGAACTCACGTAGATATATGGTCCTGCTACCAGTCGCTGCGCATACAGTCAGTGGACAGCTAAGATCGGCGTGGCGGAGATGCGCACTGATGCATGAAGGGAGGCATATTCAGTCGGTACTCGAAGACTGTAGATGGCATCTGGGGGAGGCTTGATCCAGTCTCGAGCTAGCCCATCGAGTTCCTACACGCCTAGTGAGACATGCTGGGATGCGCAAGCAACGGACGAGTCAAACCATGAACGTCGGAGGCAGCTATCATGAAGGCTGAGCGGCGCGTCTAGACGAGGGATCTAAGCGAAACTGACCATCCGGATAGTCTCCATGTCGCCGAAGGCGAGGGTGAGGAGACGCTGCCTCGCGAGGGCCATCTCCGGCTGTTTCTGCGGCAGCTGCTGCTGATTGTTCTTGGGAGTCTTGAAACGACCCCAGAAGCCCTGGGAGGGGAGACTAGCATTTGAAGCACTGCAAATATCGAGTCAGGGTGGGCGGGAACGGCGCGGCAGCAGCGCGGAGACGCACGCTGGAGAAAGAAGCATCGTCGTGACCTCACGAAAGGGGAGGACAGGGGAATGGGAGAACCGTGAGTGGGAGATGAAGAGAGATTAGAGGAGGATGGCGAGCGGGCCAGGATCTAGGACGCATGAAAAGCCACAAGTGGGTCGGAAACACGAGGCAGGCGAACACGAGGCGAGAAAGATGCAGCGGCCGAGGGATGGGAGAGCCTGCCAGTGAGGCTGAGGGTGTCCTCGCTCTGGGTCTGATTGCGCTGGATAACGGCGATGCCGATGCGATGTTCCATCCGCACGCGCCCCCAAGTCGAGCCCTTTGCCCTGCTCGCCGTCGACGGCAGCTCCCAGAACGCCTGCCCCGACGCGCTCGACACCGTCAACGGTCCGGACCCGTGCACTTCCCCACCACGTGCACGCGCAATATTCGGCGGCTTTTTCGGGAAGCATTTTGCATCGGTGACATCACACAACAGCCAGGCGCGCCCGACGCCGCTGCACGCCCCCCGCACGAGCCCGACTCGCCTCTCCTCTTGCCAATATGCTTCGTGCCGCCCTCCAGCGCACCGCAGTCCGGTCAACATCGGCCCACCACCGCAGTTTTGTGTCCACCGTCCTCCTGACGAAGGCATGGGAATCCGAGCCCGTCAGTGAGCTCAAGAAGGAGGCAAAGAGACGTGGTCTCTCCCAGTATGTATGTCCAGCGTTACCACCCCAGATTTGGCTGAACCCAAGCGCAGGCAGGGCGCGAAAGCCACCCTCGTCACCCGGCTCAAGAAGGACGACGAGCGCAAATCCATGACCCCTGCACCCACCGTCTCCGCCAACGTCCCCCAGCAGGTCCGCCACGCACACACAGCAGAGGTGCCCGGCATCCCGTCTACCTCGGAACCAACCCCGATTCCCGAGGATTTCCCCAGGGAATTCCTGAGAGTGACGCTTCCAGACGTTTCACAGCCAGACCCTGAGGTGCCCGTACAGATTGTGCGTCCTCCGTCATCGCTTCCCATGCACACTCGGGGGAAGTACTAACGGACTCCGTCTTCGCAGCCGTTGCTACCTGATCTCTGGGGCGCGTCTGCTTCCAAGGTCCAACCATCCGCGGGCTCGGAGAGTGAGGCCAGCGTCCCGAAGATGGTCGCCGTAGCGGGCTCAGTTACACACCACGGCGGTGGGCCGACGTATAACTTGTCTAACTCCGACGAGGCCTATGCTGCAGAGCCAGCGGCGCCTGCGAAATCAGAGAACCAGGGCTTATGGCAAGATGTCGCAGACGACCTCAATCTCCCCAGGTCGTTTAGACCGTCCAAGCTCGCCAACCAGGCGTTCGACGTGGCGGCGAGGACGGAGTCGTCCGGGGAGAAGTCGCATTCGCGTACGCTGGACTCGGACGAGGTCCGGGGACTCTGGGTGTTGCTGGGGTTGCTGGCAGGCTCATGGATGGCGGCGGGAGCCTTCCAATCATCATCCGCCTACGCGAAAAAGGCGGAGGAAGCGGTTGAAGAGTCGGTGAAAGCGAAGAGCGGGCACTGAGTACTGAGCAAGCGGCGGAGTGTCGATTTATTTGTCTGTGGACACTGTCAATTTCATCAGCACAAGACTACTCGTCAATGCATATCCTCATGTTGTCCTCCTTCTACATCATCCGCCACAAGTGAAATCGAATTTGACTCTGTGAATTGCACCCACATTAATTGAGTATCACATGATCCCCGGGCGTCGATCCTCTCCCGGACGGCCATGCTCGCTCGCCCGCTCGGCCCCCAAATACGCCGCCTGCACGCCTCGCTCGTGCGCGGGCACCTCGTCGGGCCATCCGACGCCATCTCGAACCTTCGTCCGGTCATCTACGACGATGCCGTCCCCGAACCGCGTACGGACGTAACACACCCGTACTCGCTGAGGGAGTTCGCGGGCGACACGCGCGAGTACCAGTGGAAGATGCAGCGCCAGCAGCTCGACGCATATAACCACGTCTTCTGGACCAACGTACGTCCCCTCTCCTCACCCTGGATGCATTCTCTCCCCTCTGACACGCCCGCTGACTAACACGCACAGAGTAATTTGCGCTTCAATGCGGCGAAGCGCGCGGTGCTGGCCTGCCTGCCCGAGATGTGCGCGACGGAGGACCGCGAGTCCGCGCTGTCAGCGTTCTACCACCGCTGGGCCGCGCAGGAGGCCGCACGCCAGCGGGCGTACAGTGCAGAGTGGCGCAGGCGAAACTGGGCGACTGTCCTCCTCGGCGCGCGGCTGGCGTACGAGAAGCTCGCCGCGCGCGTCACGCACCCGTTCGGCGGCGGGAGGGCAGAGAAGGAGAAAGAGCAGTGATGCATGCAGTGCGGGCGGGATACACGATACAGGTGCACAGTTTTGTCCCTTTTGCTTTCGTAGACACTACGCAGTACAGTGGGTTCACACGGCAGATGAAATTGCTAAGGCTACACTGCGCCCGCGTCTTCCGCGACCAGCTCCCGCATGCTCTGGTACATCCCCTCCAGCCCGAGCTCTGCGAGGTACTCCCTCTCCTTCTGGCAGTCCCCATACACCGCGTCCACGTCGTCCGGGGACATGCCCGGCCAACGGAGCGCGAGCTCGGCCGGATCGGGCACCTCATGCGCCTCCGCAGGTGACGAGACGTAACCCGTCGGCGCGTGCGGCGCGAACATCGTTGCCTGTAGTGCAGCGTAGAGCGCCGTGGCCCGAAGATGCTCGTTCAACTCCGCGTCGCTCATGTTGACAGTCTGGCGGATGTTCTCCCAGCTGAAGGATGGGTATGTTAGTGTGATTATGTGAAGAGGCTTAGGTCGACGTACTCATCCTGAATGTATATCCGTCTCCAGACGGTCCTGAAAGCAGAGACCTTCCTTACGTCAGGAATATTCTACGGAACCTGATCAGCAACGCTACAGCCAATTCAGTCAAGACTCACTTGTGCACGCGCCAAGATCTGCAGAGCGGTCGCAAAATCCTCGGGGCTTGACCTGTTCTCCTTCAGGCTGAGGACCTCAGCGATATCTTCCGGAGATAGCGCCTTGCCCTGTAACAGCTGGCGAACGAGTTGACGGAAGACCTGATGCAGAATGTCACCGAGATGGTCAGCCATACTACTAGCTGTATACGTACGTTCTGTAGTGCCTCGCGGTCGAGCAGTTTAGACACCTTTGCCTGTGTGATGGTCTCGATCTGCGTCTCCAGCGGCTGCTTGCCGCGCAGAGAGGCAAGGGCTGTCTTGAGGCTCTCGCGCAGCGTCTCGTGCACGCTCACGAAGTCAAGGCCATCGTGGAATGCTGACCAGCAAGTTAGTAGTGCAACCGGAGGGTCAGGGTGGGACGTACCATCGAGAACACTCTGATTGACGACGCCGTTCTCTTCGTGCAACTGCGCGAGTTGCGAGAGCTTCCCAATACTGAGTACAAGCTTGCAGAGCAACTACGGTCAGAGTACTACCACGTGGATCGATACAAGCAACACGTACATGCTTGACCTCGAGCTCACTTGCGTGGCTCGCAACATTGAGCAATGCATCCGACGCGGGGCCATACCGGGCTTGACCGAGGTCGTGGATCCACGAGATGTCTGGTTGCGGGTGCTCGACGAAGAACTCGTCGAGATACTGGTCATGTTCCTGCGCAAACAGCGTCCGCAGTTCCCCTGAGGAAATACTATCATGAGCGCTCAATGAACCTAGTGACGTTATCCATACCATGCTCGATATACCACCGATAGAGCTCCGTTGTGAAGTCCTGTTTGAACTTGTCCGCATACGATTGGATACGAGCGGCGTTTGGGTTGTCCTGGGGAGGGTACACGGTGTCTTTGTTGCACAACGACGCGAGGCTGCGGAAGTCCCTGTATTTCTCTGCCAATTGGAACGCATCGCTTGCAAATCCGTTCCGCCCTGGGAGGTAGCTGCGTGAGCATCGCGACGATAAACGTACACACGGCGGAGTAACTTACGTAGCGTCTCGAGTATGTTAGGCCGCAATTGCCGGAATTTGTCCTCGACGTCCTGCTCCCGCTGATCTGCTTCAGGCACAATATCATGCGCAAGAGGGCTGCCAAGGTGTCAAATCGTCTCTGTAAGACGAAGGATCCTCGGCCCTACCTCTTGAGCCAATCAAGGTGTTCTTGTATGCAAGTAAAGAGCAACGTAGCGAGCTCCGGCAGTTGCGACCGTGGTTTGCTCTGCGCCTCCACCGCATCTGGATCCGCCGTCGTACTCTCGACGAGCTTCTCAGTTGTGCCAAACAGCTCTGCCACGATATTGCACGTCGTGAGCAGGCTCGTCCACGGATCGACCAGCGGGTACTCCAGCCCGTATACACCCTTATTTAGGTCCCGATGATCGAGGGCTGACTGGAGGATCGTCTGTTGCTTGCGATCAGCGCTGTAACGAATTCGGTCGGAGTAATGCTCACCAGGACAATCTCATTTGCCTGCCAGATGTCGTCAGATAGGCTGGGAGTGTGCTCGTGGGACGCCTGGCGGACAATCTCGACAACGTGGGGTAGTAAGCCGCCCAAATCGCGAATCTTTAGCCTGAAGAAAGCCCTGACGAAGTCTTCGTGGTAGCCCTCGCCAGTAGCTTCCAAGTACGCATATATAGCATCATACAGCACTGGACGCTGGTGATCGGCCCTGTTAATCGTATTAGCATTGCCTTCGGTACAGATTCAATACCTAGCTTACCCCATCAATTCACTATGGCGAGACCACAGCTGACGTGCCGCATAAAGCTTCTCATCATTAGTGGCCAACGTCTGCCGGCTGCGCTGGGACATCTGCGATTATCATTCGTGGATGAGAGCATTAAGCGAGGCTCATGGCATGTTTATCACCTTCGTCAAGACTCCGTTCTCATTGATGAAGCGAATGAGGAATTGGAGGCGTTCTTTGCGGTTGATCATCTGTGTTTGTAAGTCATGGTGCGGCCGCACAATCTCAAAATCTGGGAATACATCAGCCGGTCCGGTCCCCCAGAGCTGAGCGCATACAACCGGACAGACCTGATTCTAGCACTGCTTGGCTGAGCTGCTCGGCTCCAGACATCAGTGCATCTGCATCAATCTCAGGAGGAAAACTGAAATGCAGGGGATTCTAACAACGTGGTTAAACATGAATATACAACATCAATGAAAAAGAAGAATAAAAACCTCCGGGTGGGATCCATACAAGATCGCTTGTGTCATTGTAGACTTGATCAGGTCGGCACGACCGGTTCTGCGGAAATGGTGTCAAGCCCTAAACCAGACAACACAGTAGGACAAGCATTACTGGGGATCGAATCGAGCCACACGATCCATGTTGATAAAGGCCTTCATCAGGGTCGCAGCGGTCAAGACGAGTAGTTCGCTCTCTCCATCAATGACCCCAATACCCAGGGTACGGTCAGTGGCGGACTTCAACATCAGCCTGTCCATGTATTCCGCATCTGGCAGATGTTAGACTAGTACTATAACCAGGAAGTCAAATTACCTATGGCGCAGATGGTAACAGCGTCACCGAACTGTATAGCATAAACTTCGCCGTTCAGGATGCGCTGTAATCGAGGGTGCATGGGAGCGCCAGAGATCGAGATCTGCGGAAGAGGGTCATTATCGCTAACTATTATAGGCCCTAGGAGTAGGACGAACGCTCTGGTATGGCACAGCTCGTACTGTCTGCACTCGGAAGCCATCTTCCGTTCTCTGTAACCGTACAATGGCATAGATCCGACGAGGATTGTTGCCTATATCCATTGTCGTGAGGTCTTCTTCGCCCGCGTAAGAGATCAGGACAACCAAGTCTTCCGAGCTGAAGCCTAGTCAATTGGCAGCAGCAGCGTAACGACGTGACTAGCATACCTGTTCAACTTCATATCCAACAGCTCAAGATTCAATTCTGCATCGTCTACAGGAGCTGTCGGGAACGCCTTCCTGATGGCAGAGCAGGTGATGTCAGAAATTTCCTCCTCTAGCAGGAGCTCTTCCCAGCCTTCAAAGGACATGTTCCACTTCTGGATCCGTAAGTCAACAACGGCCCAGATGTCCTGTGCCATTCCGGCCGTGGTTCGTTTTCCGAGGGCGACGCTGTTCGCATAGCCGGGCTGCGGCACCAGCTTGGGTGCCGACCAGAGTCCAGGGATGATACGTGTGAGGGAGAGTCCTGATTGAGGACGGCCAAACCGATGAAATGTGAGATTGTGGCCGCCCCCACTCGCGGTCAAGGTGAGACGCCAGAGTTTACCGAATGAAGTAGAAGCAATGTATGTGTGCGGCTGGGCCAGAAATCATGAGGCCAGGGACTTGTGTAAGGCTGAACTGGGACATACATCGGTACGCGTCAGGGTGGTCACCGTCTCACCGTCCTCCATTGGAAGCACGAAATGTGCGAAATTGTCTCCACCGGCAAGGCCCATGCCAAGTCCGTCCCAGAAGCGTATTTGACCCCTCGGGGAGATGATGATGAGGCCGGGTTCACGAGAAGAACCATGAGGAACAAGAGCATGGAAAGGAGTGTCCATTGGGTCGCTCGTGCCACTTGTAGGGCAGAGGAAGATGTAGCAGGTTGGCGTACCAGTCAAAGCCTTTGCTCGGTGATTTCAATAATCGACAACAGCGAGATTGTAAATACGTTACCTGCGCATACTTCCAGACAAAGCATGTTTCCTGTGAAGATACTACGGCATACCCTGTTTCCGCGTCCACGGTTCCTGTGTATGCGTCCCGGAAGAAGTCTATCAAGAGCGACAGCATGAGTGATGGAGTTTTATGAAAGCTGGGGATTCTGAGTCCCACCTGCACTTTTCAGAACTTGCTTTACCTCTACCGGGAGATGAGAGTAGAAGGTGGCGGTCAGCTCCGGTGACTTTGCAAAGATAGTTTCAGGCTTCAATCCACGAATCTCGTTTTCTTCGTCCACATCCATCTCTAACCGTTCTGACTCGTCATCTCTGATAGAGGACAGTCGGTCTTGTTGGCGAACTACATGCGGAGTGGCGAACCGAGAAGGTCCTGGCGTTTGGCTTGCTCGTTTCCTCCTTACTGGTGGAGATTGGCGCGTGGGGGTATGTCTCGCTACAGTTCGACGAGGAGCGGGAGAAGATGCAAACGTCGCCATCGCGCCGTATTTTATGGAGTGGAAGACGTCGCGTCGGTGCAGAAGGCTCGAGCCACCGACTCGAAATGAGCGCGTCGCGGACGCGTCGAACAAGTGCTCACGCGCTTGAGCAATAAACAGACGCCCACACTGGTACTGGCTTCACGTCTACCACAATGCTCGGCGTCGAGGGCTACGGCAGCGACAGCGACACCAACGGCGACAATGAGGCCCAAGTCCCTCAATCTACAACGAAGCAATCTCTAACGTCTTCAATTGCTACGCCTATCAAGAAGGCGTCGATATCCCTTCCGCCGCCGCCCAATGGCACGGACGCTGCTTCATCGAGCACCAGGTCTACAGGTGGCTTGTCGCTCCCTGCGCCCAAATCGAAACGTCCGAAGAAGATAGCCATAGGTCTGCCCGAGCTTCCACCAGTAGAGGATAAGCTTGACGATGACGGACCACCCTCAAAGAAGGCCCGCATAGAGCCTGGGGCACGCTCGTCGGGTTTGCTCTCTATGCTACCTGCTCCGAAGAATAAGGCGCCCATTCCCGCAGCCCCCGAGCGAGTGCTTGGCTCAGGTCGTGGCCCTGGTCTTGTTTTCAATACAGGATCAACACGGGGTGCCAAGCCGACCACAATTGAGGACGTCGCGGACGAAGACCAGCACGAGCAGCACGAGCCAACCGACTCTCCTGAACTGTCCGAACTGCCCCAGGTGACGTCGTCTTTACCGTTCTTGCCACCGTCACTCGTGAAGGGGAAAGCCAATGTGTCCGTAGAAGAGAGAGTCGAGCGACCGAAGGTTGTCCACTCGACACCCGCAGCTGACTTCTTCTCCTTGGGTATGTACAATTATCATCAGGCATGGCCGCTGGTTTTGATCACCTCGCAAGGTACTTCAAGCACCCGCTCCACTTCGTCTCATTCGACTACAGTCAAGGCAGCACCCTCCGTACCCATATCGTCCGCACCAAGTTTACCTCTTATACCAGGCGTATCTTCCGCTCCAAAAGTAGAAGACTTCGTCCCTCCGGAACCGACACCCCAAGATCCATATCCTGGTTACTACATGACACCTTCAGGCACTTGGGCCGCCTACGACCCGGGGTACTACCGCAAGTTCTACGATAAGTGGAAGAAAGAATACGACGATCACGTCCGTGCACTTGAGAAAGGCGTGGGGAAGGGCTTCGAAGATCTCGAGACGGAGGGCGCACAAGAGGTGAACGCGATCTCCGAGATGGAGAGGGCGAAGAAGGAGATCCAGGAGAGGGAGGAGAGGAAAGCATTGACGACGGGTGGTGCAGAGGTTCCTGCAGCTCCTAAAATGAACATCAAGGTATGTTTGCTCTTCTCGCGTACTGTACGTGATGTGTCGAATGCTGTACAGGGTGCCGCTCTTGGTGGCAGAGCCCGAACTCGACATCAACTGTCCACTCTCCTCTCGGAGGCGTACCAAAATCGGGAGGCTCTGGAAGAACAGATTGCCCAGGGTCGGAGAAACAGAAAGGAAGCTGGCAACAAGTATGGTAAGTGACACCTACTAAACCAAGCCATAGCTATATTGACACCGTTCATTCAGGCTTCTGACAAACTGTCTTGATCCTAACATTTCAGCATGCACTCATTCAACGACTGAGAATTGCTTTCATATGTACATATGGTCATAGGCCTAGGATAGGATCGTAGTGTAGAAATACATACACAAGATGGACAATGTAAACTGGTATCATATACATCACTTCTGCGTCGAAGAGAATTCTGGACGCGCTGTTGAGTACACTCATAAACTGGACCAGACAAAACTCACTTGTCACAGACTTGGTACCCTCCGAGATTGCATGCTTTGCTAGTTCACCGGGCAGGATGAGGCGAACAGAAGTCTGGATCTCTCGTGACGAGATCGTGGACTTCTTAGAGTATGATGCAAGCTCTACATGGCGTATTGAGTTCGAGAGCACTACGCACCAAGAAAATGTACTCACTGGAAGCCTCTGTCGCGATGCGTTCGAAGATGTCATTCACAAACGAGTTAAGGATGGCCATCGCCTTGTTCGAGATACCAGTGTCAGGGTGAACCTGCCTCAACACTACGACACGTCATACACTTGTCAACACCCATAGCCAGCCACAATACCCGAGACGTACCCTTGTAGATGTATGAACTATAGGTCTCCTTACGCGTCTTGCGGCGCTTCTTCTTGTCCGCGTCACCGCCAGCGGACGCCTTGGGCGCAGTCTTCTTTGCGGCCTTGCCAGCCTCCGACTTCGCTGGAGCTTTGGAGGCAGTAGCGGAGGTGGGCGCCTTGGAGGCAGTGGAAGCGGGCTGAAGACGTGCTGAGCCACGGTGTCATCAGTCGGGTGCGATCAGCTCACCTTGGGGGCCATTGCAACTATCTAAGACATGTATATCAACCTCGCATTATATGAAAGACAATGAAGACATACTTAGGACCTTGGAGAGAGAAGCGCGAGGGATGATGATGGGGATGAGCCAAGGATGATTGAGAGGTGGAGGCGGCGCGCGGAACTCTTATATAAACGAAAGGATACACGCATCACGTGGTATCGCGTTAAACAAGTTTAACAAGCCACACACGCGTTGCCACGTGATCGTGTCCCACCCAATGCGATCGAACATCTGTTGACTGTGTTGGTTCAGATCGACCTTGTGAGATTCGCATTCTTCACATCTCCTCGGGGCGCTCAACGACTCGACAGAAGGCTCGTTCCCTCGTACGCACAGTTACAGATGCACCCACACTCGGCGCTTACACTCTACAAGTGGATCCGGCCAACCATCCCAACCGCCCTTGTATCAGCGTCCTCGGCCCAAACCTGGACCACGCCCCTATGCTTGTCCTCCTTGCCATGAATAACGACATACCGATTGACTACCAATGGGTTTACTGCGCGATACTCGAAGCTTTTCAGCTTGGCGTTTGGTGAATACAGTGAGAATGCCTCCAATAGCATAAGGGCAGTCAGTGGCCCGTGGACAAGCCGCTCTTACATCTGAGGTCAGTATCATCCCCGTGTATGGATTATATGATCTAGTTCACCAGGGTACCCCTCCTTGACAGCGTACTCACGGTCCAGATGTATGAAGTGCGCGTTGAAGGTTAAGGCGGAGAATCGAAAGAGAGTGGTTGCACTCGGCAGATACTTAAATTGGTAGTCGGGGTCCACTGGTATGCCGTCAACTATCATCAAATTCCAACGCGTTTGGTTAACATAGTGTGAAATACAACAGAGGGAATTCACACACCTTTCCTGATCCCTCTCCGGTTACCCGGGGCTGCGAGGTAGACGTGCGAGCGTTCCTCCACAATGGCGGCCTGCCCCTGATGGGCGTCGTTCTTCCGGTATTGGATTTTCTGGTTGACAAAGACCATTGGCGAACCCTTGTCAAACCCCTTCTTTTCCACGGAATCAATCATACTTGACGCGGTCACGTTCTCACCAATCGACAGTGGCTCCTTCCAGACCATCCTCCCACCAGCCCACATGCGCCGAGTCCACGGCTCTGGTGGACAGAAGTCGGCATCCGTACCGTCCGGCCGCAATGCAGACTCCGGGTTCCGGGGATGGAAAAATACAAGGTGGTGGCCGTAGCCTAGGGGAAAGTGCGGTGGCGGAGTGCCACTTCCCCATCGGCCGGGAATAGCATTGCGGGTGGGCAGCGTGATGTAGAGATCAGACAGGTGTTCTGCTCGCAATGTGTCCGTCGAGTGAAGCTGCAGCTTCGACGTGGACTCGATCCACCGGTCGAGCGCCGCAACGTTTTCGGCGGCCACTGTCAACGAGGAGTTGCAGCGGCGGGCGTGTGATGTCGGCAGGCAGCGAAGTAGCCATGGTTTGGAACCACTCCGGACTAAGTGACGCATCCATTCATGCCCCCGGATGTACATAACTATGATCAGTTCACTGCAACAGGGTGTTAGCAAGCACTCCAGAACCGATAAAGACAGCCCGTTAGCAACCGATTTGGTGAGTCGTCTGACGGGCCTCTTCGCGTTGTTGCAATCGCCTCTGACAAACTTCGACAGGTGGTGGCGATGATTGTAAGCCCAAGCAGAGCTAATAAGCGTACACAGGCGAATACGTCCGGTGTACGTCAGTCGACGTCCGGTGAACTTCCAGACAGGCAGCAAGTACCAACGCGAACGTTCGGTATAGCCCTAGAGAGCTTGGATCAACTCACGTGATCACACCGGCCGACCCAGAGCCTCGTGTCAAGTAATTCACATGGCGCGTTGGGTGCTCTATCCCCTTCTAAGTATTTCTGGTGCCGGAATCTACTTTCGGGCGTACGTGTCATGCTAATGCTGGGCCATCCTCTGCCCGATTGGTTGCTACATACTCCGGGTGCGTTCCACTCCATGATGGATCCCAGGAATCCCGTCTCGGCGACGGGGTGGTGACGCATCTTTTTGAATTCTCAACGGGAACATATTTGTCGGCTGCGCCCCGCTGTGCCCCCACGTCTATCAGAGGAGGGGACGCCCGTGGGTCTATTATGGAATCCGCGCGGCTGAGTGCCACGGTGAGTCAACGTGTTTTGGTACGTGGTGGATGACTCTCAGATTGACAATTGCTGTTGTGAAGCATGTGCAGCGGTACACAATTGATAATTGTCGGGACGGCGTAAGTACTATGCGAGGCGCGACGGGACGCGAGTCGCGGGACTCATCGACGGAGAGATCTCGACCAGTTCGCCGGCGGGACGGAGGAAGACGCGTGACATCAGGATGTGACGACGCAGGTATACGCGATCGGACCTGCCTAGTTTGGATGCGCCGCATTTTTCAGATTCTCCCAAATTTTATTTCTCGCTTCGCAACCGCCTCCAGCGGGCTTGTATAACTCGCGTCCGCAACGCAACCGTCTCGACAAGACCCGCAATCCTATTCTCCCCCGCCTCGCGAGAACCCCTATCAAGACCAGCAGCTCGTCGCTCTCTCATCTAGTTGTGTCTCAAGGGCATCTGGCGACGAGAGTTCCGTTCACACGCTTAAACGGTGTCACCTTGCCCGCGTCTGGTAGATCCGCACCGCTCGTCCGGCGCACGGCATCCTCGGCCCCTCTTTAGGGTCGCTGTCTCCGTCTGCCCGCCCGCCTCACCTTCCCCCATTGTTCCCTCTCCTGGCTTCAGCCCGCCTTGGTCAATGTCAATTCTTTCCACCTAATTTCGACCCTATATAACTGCAACGATCTCTCCACCTGTATCCTTAGCCCCTCTTCGCCTCAACGCTTGTAGAACACGTCGCAACGCCGCCGCCATGGTCGCCCCTATCGTCTCGCCGCAGCCGCGTCCCGCCCTCAACCCGCGTATGCTCTCCTCGTCGCGTCGACCAGCAACTCCATCCGCCCATCCACAAGACACTCAGGTGAGTACTCACGCGCCAACGCGCCCTCCTGGATCCACCGACTTATCACATCCCATCAGCGCGTCCTCCCGCAGAGACGGCTTTTCAGTCCCCCTGGGCTTTCGACTCCCGTCGATCTCTTTGATCCTCGCGCCAACAGGTCTCAGGTAAGATCCAGCGCCCCTGGATGCGTTTCATCCACTGACGCGGCAACAGCCCACCAAAGCGACCTCGTCATGTAGCGCGATCAGCAAGAGACGTCGCAACATCACTTTCAACGCTGTCCGTTCACCTCGACGCCGCCATTGCTTGAGGACCGAGTGTCCTATGTCCCCTCTTCCGGGGCCTGCCTTCTTTGACCACATCCCATGGATCTCCCAGCTCGACCAGACGCCCGACGGCGCGCTGCCCATGGATATCGCCGACCTATCCATACCTGAGGGTGACTGTATGCGCGCAGAACCACCGAGCAGCGGCCCTGTACGGACGCGCAAGACATCACTGCGATCGAACCCCCTCGCGCATTCATCCAACAGGGCCCTCGATTATTCGCCTCCTGACCTGCATGAGCTGCCCGTGTACGCGCTGCTGCCCGCTGATCGGATCCCGTCTACGCCACGGACGCCCGTCAGGGAGGCATTCACGCCATCCGATGTCCATTTCTGTGGTCTTCAGCCCGTCCTCAACAGCTTCGACGACGGGCGACCGTCCCACGCGCTCCCTTCGCGACTGTCCGGACGATACGACTAACGTTGCGACCGTCTTCCACATCGCTCCGATAACGCCTGACATGTCCTCTAATCTATTCAAGCCTCTATTGGCCCCTTATTCCATCCTCACTATCTACCGCAACAATTCATCGACCAGATGACTTACGAATGTTCGCCAGTCCACCCATACTCAATCGATATACGAGTACAAGCCCTCGATCTAATTCCTTGGCTCTTGTTCGCCCCTAGCCACGGCCTCGCCTATTCGACCTATCCGTGCTGCCTTGTCAAGTCTCGCAGCACTTGATTTATTCATTCTGCTTCCATCTTCGCCTTCACCAAGAATCTGCCATCGATATCCGTCTGTCGGATTGAGGCCGACGCCATTCTTGCGATATCGCTTGCTCGATCCTTGGATGTCCCCTGTTCGTTTCCTGTTTGACTCCACCCTCTGTGTTCTCGAGTCGCTGTACCATCACTGTCCCGTTCATGCTGTCCGATACGTATCGTTATTGTTCCTGTTACAGTCTCGCCGTTCTCGCTAGCCCCCGCTCACCTGCTTCGCGTTGGTCGCTGTACAGATACTGCTTACGCTTACTGATCCCTTTGCTCACCGCCCTTCATGTCTCACCACGGACGCGCTGTCGAATACGTACTCTCTACGCGTAGCTCTGCTTATAGTCGCTGTATCCGGCTCTGGACCGGATGTACTTGTACGACCTCTACACGGAAATCATGAACCATGTGCTTATATGCGAGATATCGGTGGGAATCTCACCGTTTTCCATCCAGTCCAACCTAGCCGGCCTCGAGCTTCAGCTTCAACGGCCAGCGCAAGGAACATGCATAGTTTTGAGCGGCCGCGACGAAGCGAGATTTTCGCTCTACAGGCTGAGCTCGAGGCTTGCCACCTGCGGAACATACTGTCGTCATTATGATGAGCCTCGACTCCAGAGGGCGACCGCGCCCCTGCATGATTCTGGTCGAGTCACAGCTAGACGGTGCTTGTGCCTAGTCGATGAGCATCTCTGGTCGTTTCACGACACAGGGCAGTCTTTTGAAACCGTACGAAGACTTCTATAATTCCCGACTGGTGCTGCACGTTGAATCTGGGGATCAGAGCGCTCCAGACTATAGGTGCGTCCTTCCAAACCTCTTCTACCATTCTCGCCCGCCCACCGACAATCCCCATCGTAGAACATTATGAGCTCGGACCATGCTCGAGTAGCCAACTTCGGCGCAGGCCCATCCGCGCTTCCCGTGTCAGTCCTCGAGGAGGCGTCGAAAGGGCTCCTTAACTTTCAGGGTACAGGCATAGGCATCGCCGAGCTCTCGCACCGCTCGAAGGAGTTCCAGGCGTTCGTCAACAACATGGAATCGCTTATCCGCACGCAGCTCTCTGTGCCGTCGACGCACTACATCCTCTTCACACAGGGCGGCGGCTCGATGCAGTTCTCCGCCGTCGTCCTTAACATGCTCGCCCGCTACCGCCTGCTGCACCCCGAGCGCACGGAGGAGGAGACCGTGCTAGACTACGTCATCACAGGCTCCTGGAGCAAGAAGGCTGCGGAAGAGGCCCGGCGACTCGGCGGGGCGCAGGTGAACGTCGTCGTCGACTCGCGCGGGTTCTCGGAGAGCGAGAAAGCGTTCGACAGCATCCCGCCGCACGACGCATACAAGTTTACTGAGGACCCCGCCCTAATTTACTACTGCGAGAACGAGACCGTGGACGGCGTGGAGTTCTCGCATGAGGACGTGTCGCCGGCGTCCTTCCCATTCCAACTCCTGGGCAAGGACGGCGGCCTGGTGCCACTTGTCGCGGATTACTCCTCGTCTTTCATGTGTCGCCCCATCCCGCATCTCGCTGACCATGCTATCATTTACGCTGGTGCTCAAAAAAACATTGGTCCTGCAGGCCTCACGATCCTCATCGTCCGGCAAGATTGCATCGTAGACGTCGATGCCGCCGCTAAACTCGGCGCTGCACCCGTCCCGATTACGATGTCCTACAAGACCCTCGCAGACTCAGGAAGCTTGTATAACACGCCAGCGGTGCTCTCAATGTATGTCTCTGGTCTCGTGCTCGAGCGTATGCAGAGGCATGGTGGCTTGAAGCACTACGAGGAGACAAACAAACGGAAAGCGGAGAAAGTGTATGAAGTGTTGCGGGAGGGCCAGGAGAAGGGCGTATTCAAGCCCAAGGTAAAGGAGGGCTCGGGCAGCTGGATGAACGTTGTCTTCGAGGTGGTCGGTCAGGATGCCGAGAAGGAGTTCCTTGCAGGTGCCGAGCAAGCACGCATGACGGGGTTGAAAGGCCACAGGTGCGACGGCAATTCATTCTCTATCCAACGTATGTGCTGACAGCGTTCGCTGCAGATCTGTGGGAGGTTGGTCCAACTGGCGCAAGGATCATTCCCGAAGGACGCTGATATTGATGTATACAGGGGTCCGAGTATCATTGTACAATGCTGTCACCGAACCAGACGTCGATCGATTCGTGGAATACACCAGGCAATTTATCGCACAACACAGTACTAATTAATCCAAACGTGGGGTCGTCGTTCAACAGTCGCTCATGTATTATCGTGCGTGCTCCTGTCTATCAGCATGTTTCTGCCGACTGAGCAACATGTGGATCAGCCTACATAACCTCATGTAACCCAATCGTGGCAGGGCTTTCTCCGGCGAAATGATGCTTGCGCAAGAACACTGATATCCGAAGGAACATGATCACCATATTATGACCATGCGAGTGACCAGGACACCGAGCAACACACAACGCGGTTTGTGCAAAGCAGCTCAGATGTAAGTAGTAAGTGTAACTGTTAATGCTGCTCACGAGGATCCATGATACCTCGCACAAGACGCTGTACAGTTGTCGTAGTCAATCTGCGGGTTCTTAAGGAGGCATATGATCCACCGTCAAGGCGCAGTGCCGGCGTATCCCGCGCAAATGGGGCAATTGGAGGACTGATTACACGGCCTGCCAGGGAGGTCGACCGTGACGGTTGTCGCCTGAAGCGGGCGAGACAGGAGTGTGGTCACTACTCTTGTCACCTACTGGCTCTCATAACACGCTTGTACGGACAATGGCACGAACCTGCAGTCGATGAGAGGAGACCAATGACTGGACTCGTTAAGTCACACTGGCATGAATGAGGCTAGGCAATCGGTACAGTGCGAACTTATCGATCGAGTCTTTTGACTCATTTCCTTGCGGTTTGCTGTCTAAGCCTGTCTTCCCTCGGAGTAGTGACCAAGTTGTCATGTATCGAGATCAGCGCGACTGGTCTGTCCAAACGGGGCGAGAGGCGAGCCTGGATTGTATTTGAGCCGGAATTAGATTCCCAATGAACTTGGTACAAAGTGTAAGGGCTGTGCAGCATGCATCATGGCCGGCACCGTCAACCCTTTCTGGACCTGTCAGTGGATTGAAGTGTTATTCAACACCGATGTCCCTTAACCGGAAAGTAGCTGTATACGGCGGCGAGCTCCTGAGGTGGGGCTCTAAACACGTAGAATTAATAAAAAATAAAATAAGAGCTCCTGGGTGCCTTCAGGCAACCTTCGGGAGAGAATCTTCCATGTTGTACATGCACTAGCTGCAGAAGAAGTATTGGCCACCACAAGGACTTTTAAATGCCCCATGGCTGAGTTGGTTACAGCGTCCGACTGTTATGCCTCACTGAGGACGGAACTCAGCATTGCTGAAGACATCGGAAGGTCGTGAGTTCGAGCCTCACTGGGGCAGCAAACGTTTTTTTCTGCCTCATCTCTCACCAAAAGGTTAGCGTGTGTAGGTGAAAACAATACTCAAATGCACGCGGGCAGCGTGCACACGGCGAGGGTATAGTGTAGTCGGTTTTAATGTAGTCGGTTTTAATGTAGTCGGTTTTAATGTAGCCCTACAGTACTAGTTCGTGCTCTTTCGGTACCTCACTTGTCTTAGCGCTGGAAGGCAGATTACGGGCGCGGCGGAGGCTTCGAATCATACATATCTCCACTGGCCGCCGCTCTAGACCATTCCAAAGCGGAGCAAAATGTCGTCACCTGAGCGATTCGAACACTCGCGGGCAAAGCCCAACCGCTGACAACTATAAATAGCAGGCGATCCCGTTAACCACTCCGGCAAAGTGACTTGAACTGGGTAAATCCTTACTACAATAAAACATTCAAAGTAGCATTCCCGTTTCCTGTTGGCATTGCACAAGTATGCACTATCTGGGTATCCCATTGGCAGTACCACCGTTGTCCTTCACAAGGTTCACATTGAGCGACGGTCGCGAAACGGACTGGAATACGGATCGTTTGCATAGCAGATAGCGGAGTACTTCCACATCAGCAACGAGTCTCCCTCTAGTAGTTAAGGAATGCAACAACTATACGTATCAGGCATACATTTCATCCCAACCTTCGTCGTTCGTCGCAGGTTTTGCAGGTGCGACTGATTCCTCGCTTGCCTTTCCGAGTTGCTCAGTGAGCTCAGGTGCCCACGGCACACTAACCTTGCTCGACTCATCAGCTTCCATCTCCCTGATGACATCCCACATATCCTCATCCTCGTCCGGGGGGAGACCAGCATGACTGGATATGCTAGCATACTGTGCGGGCGCAGGACCAGGAGTATGGGAGGCACCCTCATCCAGCGCGTCCCACATGGCATCATCATCGTCTTGGGCCGCAGACTTGGGCTGAGGGACGCTATTGCGGCCTATGTCGATCCGTGTAGAGCTCTCCTCCGCTGCTCGTCTCTCTTCTTCCTCGCGTATCATGGCATCGATATCGAAATCATCGAATCCGTCGGAAGACGGTGGTTCAGATGATGGAGGGTGAGACGACGGGCGCGAGGATGCTTGCTCTGCGTCAGGCACTTCGCTTCCGTCTGGCACGCCGGTTGCATCGAGCTTGGGTTCAGCGCCCTCTTCATCACTACTACTCTCGTCCGACCCAGGATCAACTTTGTGGCCCGTATTGATGCCCTTGTACTCGTCACGCCAGACGGTTAGTGCCACCTGTGGCATGGCCATGAATTCACATTAACATGCAATCGGAAGATTGAATGCACATACGTGCATGCGCTTTGAGTGGCATAACTTCTCGACTCGAGTAACAGTTTCTCGGAACGGTGTCTTGGGAAACATTTTATGCGTCCAATACTGGTAGACTTGTAGCAGCCTATTAAGATCTGTCGCCTATGCATTACGCGATGAGTGCACGTCGCATAAATTTTTGAGACGAACACACTTCGTGGCCTTTCCCCTTGGGTTTGAAATTCTTAGCCTGTTTGAGCAAGGCGGGCATCCCATCTGGCCCAAGCAACCTCGCTTCATCAAGCTTGGGCAGAGGCCTCCTCTTCTGCTTCTCCTTCTCGCTACCTGCAGCCTTTCCCGAGCTTCCCACGTCTCCGGTAGTGCTCGGCGTGTCTAAGTCAAGAGCGGATGGTTTTCCATATATCTGCGCGTTTTTCGCGTCCTCTTGCCTCCTCAGTGCGTCGAGGTCAAGTGCCGGAGGGAGGTCATCGACCGCATCCGGCTCCGCGTCCAAATTGTCGAACATAGCATCTATCTCCGACTTCTCGACGGGTGGAGGGACTGATCTGCGCGCAGGCCTCTCATCTTCAGAGTCGGAGCCCAGGAACAGCGTCGAGCGTGGTCGTTTGGAAGCGCGCCGCGGGGAGTCGCCCGTAGTGAGGTCGATTGGGGAGGAAGGCCTAGAGGGAACTCTGCGAGGGGTTTCTTCCAAGGGAACATCCCAAATATCTTCGAGTGCAACAGAGGTCATGGTGGTTGAGCTTGAGCGCGCGGCGGTCAAGAGCGCGTTCGCGCGACGCGTACAGTAACGCGTACATGACGCGCCTGTCACAGCGTCTTGTCACCGGTCTTGGCGTTCATGATTCTCGGGAGACCGGTGAGCACTAGCATTTGAACGTTTGAACACTGAAGACTTTGACTTGTCACCTGTAAGCTATACACCTTAGGGTCTGCGGCTTACAACTGATCACGAAGAAACCATTCTCTTAGACATGATTAAACAGAGTGATATTCCTGAGCCCGATGTACAGGCCAGTATCGACTACTGGGCGAGTCAATCGGCCGATTACAATGGTGTCTTGGGTGAGCCTTCAACGCGATCGAATCTCCGGTACTGGCTCGCAATATAACACTAGCATTGGATAGGTGGGTTTGGCAATGGAGTGAGTAGATGTCTCTACCTTATGATCAGACATGCTAATTGCTCCGATGTGCTAGTCGCTACCGAGAATCGATGCTCTTGGATCTCGTCAATTCATCCTATACCTCATGCCTGAGCTCAGCATAGTGCCATCAGCAATCCGGCCGCTCAATGCTCCAACAAAGCTACCACACCGGACTCGGGCACTCGATGTCGGTGCAGGTGTTGGGCGGGTTACGGCGGACGTGCTCCTGCACCTCGTCTCTGATGTCGTCCTGGTTGAGCCTGTAGAGAGCCTGGTCAAGGAAGCTCTCTCCAGGGGACGCGCGAGTGAGATCATGATCGGAAAGGTGGATGCCACGTTCGCGCCATGGAAAGGCATCGCGGGGAAGGCGAAGAGCGTATCTTTCATCCAGGATACCCTGCAAGGCATTGACCCTTGTCGGCCGTCGGCGTCTCCAACATTCTTGGACCGCGTTGGATACGTCCCAAATCGCAGTGACCTCGATGAGCCGTTCGACGTGATCTGGTGCCAGTGGTGTCTAGGCACTCTCAGCGACTCCGATCTGGTGGCCTTCCTGCGGCGGAGTCGTAGCTCCCTACGGGACCCTAACAGAAGTCTTATCTTCGTGAAAGAAAACTGTTGCTCCGATGAAGATGGGCAACCCCGCTGCGTGTTTGACGAGACCGACTCGAGCATAACGAGGTCCGTTATATGCTTCGTATCCGCCTACGAGCTCCTCTGACCCTGTCATCCAAGGTCGGACCTCGCATGGAAGAGGGCGTTCAAGGATGCAGGCCTAACACTGGTGCATCAACAGCTGCAACGCGGGTTCCCCGAAGGTCTATATGCCGTAAACATGTGAGGTTGACGTTCGCCAATGGCGCCACCCACTCACGATTTCACTTCGACAGGTATGCTTTGAGGTGACAGAGGTGGACGTCCAGGCTATGCATAGAAAAGCAATCATGTAAATCTCTGTAGCAACCAGGTACCAATGATCATGCTAGTAATACAGACAATCGTAGCAGCAGGTAAACCATCAGGCTATGGGCGGATCAGTAGGGTAAGGGCCATCGCAGAACCAGGCGGCAACATAGAAACGAATGAATGTATCCAACAACGAAGTGCAACCGAGACATCAACGCTTCAGCTTCGCCGCCGAAGCCTCCTCCCTCGCCAAGACGGCTTCACTCAAGCTTGTCCGCCTCTTCTGCTCCCTGCTCTCCGCCCGCTCCTTAATGTGGGGGAAGTTCGCGCGGACGACGCTTTCGAGCTGCGGCCAGATTTCGTCCGATGTTGAACCAGACAATGTGACCATTTTCACTCGGTACAAAGGAGGTTGCGAGCGGTAGTACTCAAGTAGAGGCGATGTTGATTCGTAGAATTTTTCCAATCGGTGGGCGAACACCGCCTGTGGTGGTGGTTCACATCAGTGACAGGGTGCATACGAGAGGCAGAGGAGTCAAGTACCGGGTTGTCATCGGGTCGTTTGGTGAGAGGTTCGCCAGTCACATCATCAAGGCCCTGCACCTTGGGCCGGTTATATGACAGGTTGTAGACGCGGCCAGACGGTAGGTGAACCCAGCGGTCGGATATCCGGCTTAAAATGACATCGTCGGGAACATCCAAGTTAACGATCAGACTCAATGGAGTCCCTTGCTGTCTACGAAAGTGCGTTGCTCAGTCGTCATGGTAAAACAGTAGAACATAGCGAAACCGAACTTTAAATGGTCATCTAACAGCTTGCCCTGTCCAACTGTCCGCGGGAAGCCGTCGAGCAGCCAGTGCTACGATGAACATTAGATGAGCGCTACAATGCTACACGGAACAGCCGGGAAGTAATACCTTACTGCGAAGCAAATCCAGCTTGCTTGAGACGACCTTCAACATGATATCGTCTGGCAGTAGTCCGCCAGAAGCGACGATCTCTTTTGCCATCAATCCAACCTCCGTCCTTTGAAATGTTCAATGGATGCTCTAACACTTGACGTCATAGTGCTCACCGTTCAGCAATATGCTGCCGAAGTAGGTCGCCGCTCGATAAAGACAGGACATCATACTTTTTCACCAATCGTCCCGAGAGCGTCCCCTTGCCAGCGCCGGGCTTGCCGAACATGAGCATTCGCAGCACTTTCGCTTCGCCATGGTCAACGACTGCCTTAGGCTTCACTACGCTCGATGCGACGTTGTTCAGAGAGAAGGCGAGAGCCTTGGAGGTGATAGCGGATGATCGGAATGCCCGCCGATGAAAGCACACAGTCTTCGGCCGAACGGAGACGCTAAGAAGCCCCGACAGAGACATGCACGACGATTGGACGAGGCAGAGGGTATAAAGGTACCTTGCGGGCGTGGGTGGTCGGATTTCCTGTCCAAGTGCTGCGACGGACCCGGGCGTATCGACCTGGTTATGTGCGACGATGCGGGGGCCAGAGTCGTTCGAGAATCGATTGCGCAAGTGCGGGAGTATCCCCGGCGTCAACGGGCGAAATACGGGAAGCGGTGGTGCGAGCTTCTCCTCACCTCCTCCGCCTGAGCACCGTCTGTGCGTCGGGCGTAGGGAGCACGTAGAGCTAGTGGTGAGTACGTCCTCAGCCAGTCAGTGTTCCCCAACGCCTTGTATCCCCCCGCCTTCACGCGCGCTGCGCTTCCGACCATGATCACGCGATGTCCTCGCCGACGCGCTTCGTCACACTCTCCCCGCTAGAGCCGCTACTCCCTGATCCGCTGCTACGTTCGTCGTTCGAGAGCCGTTCTAACACGTTCTTAATTCAAAACTGCTGGGGCGAGACACTTCGCATTACGCATGACGAGCGTGCACCGGAGCATCGCGAAGATACGAGCTCGGAACAAGTCGGGTTCATTGTTCTTATGCAGCGCCAGTGTGATATAGATGGACTAAGTGCTATGTACTATTGCTCAGCTGTATGCCACCTGCGAGCGGGCCATGACGCGAGGAAGGACGCTACACGTTGGTTGATACATGCGTGCTAGCCTGGGCCTGGCCTTTTTGCGACCATCCAATGAGTTCCCTCATCTCAGCTACGCCCACCACACCATGTACGTCCACTCTCCGAGTGTCCGCCGCAATGCAGATAGCTTCAGCAACATGGTCGACGTGAATAGGCGGGATGGTCAAGGCATTTGCCATTGATTCCAGCGGTGATGTTGAGACCGGTGACTGCGGTGCGGGGGGAGAGGGGAAGGTAGATGCTAGAGACCGCAAGAAACCTGAGGGTGTAGGCAGTCCCGGTGGGACTTTGCGGTGAATCGTCGCAGATAAGTCGAGCATGGCGGCGACTGGTGACGTTAGCGGTCGGAAGTGAGGGTGGTAGATCAGGCCTATCACCGCAGCAGCACGTCAACGACTCTACCCAAGTGACTCACTTCGCACGTACTTGGCCGGATGTATACTGCTCGGTAGCCAGGGTTGCCGGCTACTTTCTGGTCGATGTGCAGTTCTGCTTCACGCTTCGTCTCAATATACCGCGTGGGGATGATCGGTCTGAAGATGTCTTCTGCCGAGACGTATATGAACGGTCTCGGGCCATCAACAGCGACATTTGGCGTCGAAGAGACATATGCCTCGCAGACGCGTATGGCTTGAGGAGGCTGAGCAGGCGAGGCGCGCTCATATAGTGAGCAGACTCACCGGCATCGCGGTTCAAGGTCTCGTAGCTGTCCTGCCTGCCCTCGCCACTGGCGAGTGGATTACCTGAAGGGCCACTACCAAACACGTTGGAGGCGACAATGCCAACAAGGGCCGGTACGTTTCCCTCGCTAAGTGCCTTTTTGTACCGTGTGTCCTCCAACAGCGTCCCGAGTGTGTGCACGACCGCCGTCACTCCAGGGAGAAGACGCGAGTACGTTTCTGGTTTTAGCGCATCTGCGGCTTGCCAATCTACCTGTAACATCGTCAGAACAAGTATGCACAAAGGCAAGAGTATGACAACACTTTAGAGACCCAAGCAGGGGAGTGGCCTTTGGGCGTTTTGAACGGTGTCCCGGATGAGCTGCGTTGGGCATCAACCAGAGTGAGGGTGATTTAAGTGAGCGAGCTAACGCACCTTATGCTCGTGACCTCCATTCCTCGTGAAAGAGCTGCCTTACAGACAGCTGAGCCTGTTTACCGGCGATTCAGTGAGTCCCGAGTTGCACTCATCAAATTCTGCGTTCTCACCCAGAAAGCCATTTCCTCCAACTACCAGTATTCTTGGAAGCGCGGCCTGCATCGCAGTCACGATTCTTCAAAGAAGTCAACTCGGATGAGCTGAAATTGTCACCGAGCGTTTCAGACGATGCAAGAAATGAGCTGTAGATGTTGTTCCTCGTCGCCACGGTCGACGACTGACGTGTTGCGGGCGCTTCCGAGGGATCGGGGGCCCCGCTGTGTTTAGATCTGCATCTCAGTGTATCGTCACGCGTCGATCTTGCCTGCCGAGTCCCAGTGCACAGTGCGCACGCCTTGGACTGCCTTGGACCACTTTGCTCGTTCATAACTATAACTCTGACATGCTGAAATGCAAAGAATATGTGCAGACTAACCAAAGCTCCTTGGATTTTGGATGACCATCCGCATAACTGTTACGCCGGTGCCCCATTGCATAAGCGAACCCCTTAGTCCGATAATTGAATACTAAAGAAATCAGCGCATGCACGGATAATTCTATGCATAGTGTGTCCTTTGCATTATATTTTGATACTATAGCCGCTGAAGCCAGAACAGAGTAAGCCGGAATAGGAAGAGATGGTTTTGGGATGCGATGACCGCCGCCATTTGTGCGGGGAGCATGATACATGGGCGCTCGAGCGCGCCTCATTACGAGCACGCGAGCGCGACTGCCGTAGCACGTGGTGGGCGTCAGAGACCTTGCCCGAGAGTCCTCCGGTGCGATGCTGCAGTCTTCCACCACAGACAACCAGGTCACTTTGACTCGAGGTTGTGTCGCCTGCGGCACAGCATCTTTTACAGGCATTACTTTTCACACACATTGCGCCGACAATATACTCTGACGGTTGACACGACCACTGAATCTACTCAATCGACCGGCACGATGTCTTGGTGGTCCTCTTGGTTGCCTTCATTGCCCGCGATCGACCTGTCCCTGCCGTCCGGGATCCAGAGACGCTTCATTTCGTTTGCACTGAAGCGATCCTTAGGACACTTTCTCAAACCTGGGCAGCTTGATCTCCAACAGGTGGACTCTCAGATCGGGTCGGGCTATGTGCAGGTCAGAGACCTGGAACTCAGTAACGATGTACGTAAGCTTTCATCGTAACACGGTGCGGCTAATGACCCAGCTTCAGTCCATAAACGCGCTCGTATCAGGGCTACCTCTTCAACTCCATGATGGTTCCATAGGGAAAGTGACGGCCCGAATCCCATGGCCCAATCCGTTGACCTCCACGATCGGCCTCTCAGTAGAGTCGCCACACCTAACATTCTATCTCGCACCTCAGTCGGCTGCTTTCAATGCATCTCACATCGATCTTGCGGAATCCGTGGCATCCGTTGCAGAGTCGTTCATCCACGAAGAGTTGAATCCTCTAGACGAAGCTGCGCTTCGTGAGTCCATACACTCGCGAGGTCGCGATCCATTGCAGAGCGGAGACGATATGCTACCTGGCGGGCTAGATCCCTTCATGTCCGATGAAGAGCTCTCCCAAAGTGAGAGCGAGTTGGAGCCACCCGGTGTGTCGATATTCGCGACCCTCATTGAGAAGCTTCTGGCTCGTTTCGCTTTTGACGCGGACGATGTCAAAGTCACAATTGTGAATCCGCAGCAAGCTAGCTTCACAGTGTCTATAGCACAGGTACGCTACGGGACCGAGGCAAGTGCGTCGGCAGACGCAGGTCCTGGTCGAGTCGTCGGCGGGGAGGCGCAGGGCAGTATACGCGGTGTGACCCTCAGCGGTATCACGGTGACTACGCGCTGTCTACGCCCAACAAGTCCGGCGATGACCCCTACGAGGCAGCATGGCGCGCCTGTGACGAGAACGTCGTCCGTGCCTTCAAACCCGTCGCTCCAAAGCCCCCCAACTCCCCCTTCACCAGAATCAGATTCGTCCGACATGGATGAGGACACGCAAATGCTCATGTCACAATCTATAGCAGTGCTTCCACCTCGACCAGTCTCACCGGCCACCTCCGTCGCGAGCAGCATGTACCAGAGTGCTGTATCGACCTCGCCGGTTGACAGCACTCTTCATAGTCCTCCGGGCACCCAAGCGGGATCACCGCCACCCACAGAGTCGCGACCCGATGATCATGCGCTGCGGTCCCAGGCATCATCGCGCTTCGGTGCTTCTCACAGGCCAAATCCCATTGCCACTATCCTAGAGGTTGAGGACGAGACTATCTTGTCCTTCGGGCTCGATCCGATCTCCATACGCCTGCATACGCCTGCGCCGATAACTAAGGACACACAGGCGGTCGGAGTGCCTTCATCCTCAAGGGCCCCAGAATCGAAGGGAAGTCACAGCAGGAGCAGCAGTGCGCGGACGCAGGATGACAAGCTCAGAGTCGATATGGAGGTCGGGGTCGTTGCGCTTGCTCTTAATGCACGCCATATCCGGAGCATCCTAGACGTCGCCGATATTTGGTTGTTACATTCCCCACCCCCTACACGTCCGACGTCTTCTGCTCCGGATGCTGCATCCGGGCAGTCAACGATGCCCGCTCTCGATGCACAGTTCCGCCTTCGTGGTATTGTCGTTCTGTTACACTCGTCGTCACGCAGCGCTCCACCGCCGGATGTGCATGGGCTATCAGACTTCTTCTCTCGCCCGCTTGTACCGCCGAAGATGCCGCATGGATATGTGCGCGCGCATCTCGAAGAGCTGTTCTTCACCGTGTCCATCTTGTCCGCTCCTCCTGAACGCAGCAATCCCGCGCAATTGCAGGCCGCGAGGCAGACATCGAAGTGGAAGAACGACATGAATTTCAACGTGTCACTCAATCTGACTCTTGCCGAGTTGTCGGTGTTCGTGTTCCTTCGCCAATTCAGCCCGGGAGCTACAAGTCCATCGACTGAGCTGTACGCATACCCGGTCTTGATAACAGACCCGAACCTACGAGCCCAGTATCCTCGGGACCACTCTCGCACTCTTTCAGCCGACGTCCACACCAGCGCAATGCCGACGTTCGAGATAGTGGACTGGACGGATCCTGCTCGACGGAGTACCGCGGCAAAGCTGTCTGCATGGCGGAGCAAGGTCGTGCAGCATCACCAAACATCCCGCCAAGAGACACCCGCTCCGCCTGTCACCGGGCCGAAGAGCCCTCCTCGAACTCAGCCTGGTATGCCGTCGTCCATTAGCCCTCCTACTCCGAGAGCAATGCCGCGATTATTACCGTCGTCACCAGGTCAAGTGGGGATAGGACGGCCATCTATCACATCAGGCGGGCTTCCACTGCGCCCTCCTGAATCAGCGATCTCCGCAAGGTTCCGGACTCACTCATTCCAATCGCAAACAAGCCGAACAGGCGGGCGAGGAATCCAGGACGTCGAGGTTACCCTCGAACCGCTGCATGTCTTCCTCGACCTTGGGCTATTGTTGGGTCGTAGTACGCCCCACGATGAGAGTGCGACCTTGTCATTCCTGAAGGAGGTTGTGACTCCATCAAAGTCTGTTCTAGCGCAGCCGGGCGCTCACTCGTCGGACTACGACTACTCGCACGGAACCGAGTCGGATGACGGCGAGGATGCAGACACGCCACCCGCTACACCGCGTGCGACCACGGGATTCAGTGCGAGGACGGCCGAGGAGCAGCAGCAGGAGAGGCGAAGGCTAGAGCAACAGGTTCTGGATGACTTGAACCTGGAATATGACTACCGGCAGGGCGCGAAACCTACCGTTGATACGGCTTCTCAGCGCGTTAAGGACTGGCGTAAGGTACGCACACTATCATCCTTCAACGGACAATGCTGATGATCGAATAGACAAGGACACGTCGGAGCCGAGCTCAGGGACATACCATCTCCGTCAAGTTTCCCGTAATCCGCATCCAAATACGTGGCACACCTCTGAGCTCGCCACGATCAGGTGCCTTAATTCTTGATGTCCACGACCTCCATATGTCGCCGAGCAAACATGTGAACAGGGAAAGGCCACCGCAAGCCAGGTTTGCACCCGTAGAGGATCTGTATTTCTCCGGCAGCGCCACGGGGGAGCGCACCGCACCTGAGACAGACAATACCCTGCTATATGCAGAGTGGCATCGTGTTGTCGTCGCATACGGCCCAATTTCATCCAGCAGGGCGACGGCTATCGTTTCTCTGGATCCGTCACATCGTCGCAGCGAGGGGGCAGGGGAAAGTGTCAGGTTCGGAGGTACCATGTCTCCTGACGCATCCATAGTGGAGACTGCGTCTCGTCCTTACCTACAAGTCAGACGCAGCAGCACTACTTCATCGCTCGAACCTTCTACTGCAGTCAGTTCGTTGGTGATTGCCACCGACATACCGACAATCCACATCGAACTGTCTAAACCTATTCTGGACGGGCTCCAATTCTGGGTCGATGATTTGGCCCGCTTGATGGACGCTACCTTTGGGGGACCTGTTGCGCCCGACACGGGGACGGAACCTGCGGATAGCAGAGACTCCAGCCTGATCGGAAGTCGTTACTTTGCAAAGTCGAGAAGTGGTAGTAGTCAAGCTGAGAGCGGCAGCTTCGCGAGCAGACCACCAGAGTCCAGCAACGAGACCGCTCTGAAGATTACTGTCGGAGAAGGTGCGAGTTTCGTTCTATGTCTTGCTGATCATGATCTGATGCAGAAGTGTTGCAGGAGTTGTTAGACTGTTTGTCCCTCGAGCGGAAGGTCAGCATGTTATCAGGCCTTTCGATGTCTCCGTCAGCGATGTCGACATACTCATCGAGCTGAAACCCGAGGGGAAGGTCAGGGCGGCTACGCATCTGTGGATTCTTATTCTTGCTGAGCTCACAAATGAACAGGACGAGACAGTCCTTACATTCAGCGTCCGGGACATTACTCTAACTGAGACGACAAAGTCAGGTTTGACGACCTCGATCATTGCACTTACACACCCACACAGCCTGGTCAGTAGACTCCTTGGCACTGTGTTTCCGTGTTGCTCATGAAACACGCACGCAGATGTCTGCACAGACGTCGGCCGTGAAGGTTCGTTTCGTCTCTTTGGTAGTCCCGGAGACAACGGCAAAGGAATCTAGAATAAAACTCACCTTTCGTGGCATTACATTCACCGCTCACCCGGACTTTTCGTGGATATCGGACCTTACGTCATTCGCCGAAGCCCCTCCAGGGGTATGTACGATGATCAGGTTTTTACCGTGAATCTCGCTCATTTCTACTCCTAGGCCTTTGAGGCAGTAGTGCCGAGCGAACGGACTAGGCTTTCCGTCAGGGCTGTGGATACCTCCCTGCAGATTCTCTGTCCCACCTACGATGGTGCATTGGTTCCATACATTGGGGAGCTCGAGTTCTCCACTGTTATCGAAGGTGGTTCCCCGGAGTTGACACTCATTCTCGATGTTCCTGCATTGTCCCTGCTACTTGTCGACAACGTCAAGGCGTTGGCGCAGCAACTCGAAAGTGCCAAGGCCGGACACACGACCTCCAAGTCACCTGGCCTCGAATACTGGAAGGTTCGTCCTATGGTCACAAAGAACCTCCCGAAACTGATGGACGATTGCAGAGAGCAGGCTTTGCCTTGCTCGCAGATTTGGCTAATCTACAGCTCAGATTTTCCCGAATGAGTGAATTGAGCTCAACCGAGACTAGGGTTCGTCTTCGTACGTCAACTCCACGATTGTACTCACCGCCGCTTCAGGTATCGATCTCTCAAGGAGGCCTTCGGTTGCACCTTTGTGCAGATACTCTGACCACGCTGACTGCCTTCATAAGCGATTTCACTTCCATCTTCGCGTCACCTTCGGAAGAATGGCGAGTAGAACGACTTTTCATGACGTCTAAATATGGCTGAGTGGAGGCGTAGGTCATCGCCCAAGAAGCGTAGCGAACCCACTCGACTTTCGGAAGCGTCAAATCCTTCTCGCGGGCTTCTCTGTACGTGCTACGGCCTTCAACAAACCTCTCGACTCACGTATACCCCTAACAGCTTCTCTCGACGAGCACGCCTTTCGGCAATTGCCTGAAGTTGGTGCGGCACCGGACATGATTTACGACGACCTCCCCACAAATCCGGATTACCTCGACGAGTCGTTCGGCGCAGCCGCCGGTCTCCGAGAGCTCGATGATGATGAGTTCGACGAATCTGACGTGGATGTACCAGCTTCCGTGGGCGATACTACAGATAAAGGAAGCAACACTTCTACCTATGGAGGAGAGACGATTCGGATGCTTCGCCCTGAAGGGTTGCAAATCATTGAGCATTACTTTGACACCATGACACCTGATTCAGTGGATGGAGAATCCAGGTGAGCAGAGTTATTAACCAGTCACAGAACAACTTCTCAAATTCGGGTGTGTTAGCTACGGTGACACAACACTTCGGGTCCGACTGCACGACTGTGGTGTTACACTACTCCTATATGATGGCTATGATTGGGTGCGTACACGCAGGATCATCGAGGAAGAGCAGAAGGAGATGCGGAAGAAGCTCGCCAAGATACGACAGCTCGTGGCCAGTGGGCAGACGCCAGACCCAAGTGTTGAAGAAACGAACACGCTCCTCTTCAATTCAGTTTATATTGGATTAGAGCACAACGTCGACGAACTCGAGCCAGGCGCACTCATAGCCGCCATAGATGAAGAGCTCAACGAAGAGTTGGAGACGGCTAGCCAGAGTTCTTGGCAATCGCTGAAGCCGCAGACAGTCCATAACTCTCCGGGAAAGAGCACAGTCGGACAAGGCCGCAGTCGTCGGAAGCGGTTGAGTCGATCGAAGGGTCCAAACATTGAATTCCAGTTCATGGGCCTCAATGCTGAGGTCGATCGATATGCACCTCGGTCGGATCTCATATCCCGAACATTGGTAACCATAGAGGATGTCGAGATCCTTGACCACATCAAAACGTCGACATGGAAAAAGTTTCTGACATCTCTACGCTCTGATTCTCGTGGAAACATCCGCGAGACAGGTTCCAACATGGTCCGCGTTGAAGTTCGTACCCTTCATCCTGTGCCAGATCATCCTTCCGAGGAAGCAAGGCTTCGTGTAAGGGCTTATACAATTCCCCTGTCTCGCCGCCTGCTCTGATACCTGTATCTTGTAGGCCAAAATCCTGCCACTGAGACTTCACGTCGATCAGGATGCGCTGGACTTCCTCAAGAAGTTTTTCAGTTTCAAGGACCCAGAGAGTTCTCCTGCTCAGGCTTCGGATCCTGAAGACCAGATATACTTCCGTAAGCAAAAAGCGTCAAGGCGAGGTCCTCGCTCACATACCGCTTGTATCAGAGCAAGCAGAGGTATTCCCTGTTGACATCAAGCTCGACTACAAGCCTCGGCGTGTCGATTACAGGGCATTGCGTGATGGAAGGACGATTGAGCTCATGAATTTTTTCCACTTCGATGGAGCCGAGATGACCCTCCGACACATCACTCTTACTGGAGTGAGTCCAAATATCGCCGTCTCGGGTACAGTCGGGTGACGATTATTGCAGATTGCTGGATGGCCAAGATTATTCGACCTCTTAAACGACTTATGGACACCAGACGTGAAGGCAACCCAGTTGGTGGACGTCATATCGGGCGTGTCCCCCATCCGCTCGGTCGTGAATGTCGGCTCCGGAGTAGCAGATCTTGTACTTTTGCCCATTGCGCAGTACAAGAAGGACGGGCGCGTGGTCCGGGGTCTGCAAAAAGGCACGACTGCTTTTGTCAAGTCAACTGCGATGGAGGCGATCAAGCTCGGCGCACGCCTCGCGACGGGCACCCAGGTCATCCTCGAGCAAGCGGAGAATGTCATCGGAGGTCAGTTCAAAGACCCGATCACAGCAGAGACAGTACCTGGATCGCCGTTCTTGGATGAGCTTGGAGGACAGTTGGGAGACGAGGACGAGGCAGGCGACCTGATCAGTCGATATGCTGAGCAGCCGATGAATATTCAAGAGGGCATGCAGTCGGCATACAGGAGTCTGAGGAGAAATTTCAATTCTGCCGCTCAGACGATACTTGCTGTGCCTATGGAGGTGTATGAACGATCTGGAAACGAGGTGAGTGCGAAACCTGGCTTGTCTTTCGTCGATGCTCAACCTCTGTAGGGGCCTGTACGTGCTGTTGTGCGCGCCGTACCCATCGCGGTGCTAAAACCGATGATTGGAGCGAGCGAGGCGGTCAGCAAGACTTTGCTAGGGCTTCACAACCAGCTAGACCCCAGCATACGACATGAGAACGAAGCGAAATATAAGCAGCGATAGAGATAGACAGACATATGCGGACAGCAGACATTCGGGGATCACTTGTACCAATACAACAGCCAGAACATGTATCACTGTATCATATATACATCATGCATCATGCATACCACATAGACAGACGCTGTGAAGTGCAGTGGGACGGAAAGCTATATGACGAGAATAGAAGCAAGCGCACAGTAAAGGTCGCTTCGGCAAAGAGTTCAATCGATCTCCATGCCCATCGAACGGCCTTCCCCCGGAATCAGTGCGCTGCGAGACTTTGCAGACACCTTGATCTTTTCGCGGAGCTTCTCCTTTTCTGGGGACCCGATAGCCACAGGCTCCGAAAGCTTGACGGAGGCGTTCTTCGCCGCCTCCAGCTTCTTCTTCCTGTGTGTCCGCAACTTCTCCTTGCTCGCAAGCATCCTACAGGAGACCACCGAGTCAATCACCGTCGATTGAAAATCAACCTTTACGCACCTGTTCTTCCAGAACGCATGCTCTCTCCGCTGCTTGATCTCTGCGACCCGTTTCATTGCCTTGACCGTCGTTGCAACGAGCTCGCGGTCATAGCGTACAGGGACATTTCTGCGTTTCTCGAACTCAACGGTGGAGTCCTAGAGGAATGGTTGGCATACTGTGTATAAAACGGGTAGATAAGAAGTGCACGCACGATCGTCATCTCCTTCCCAGCGGCCTTGCGGAACGCCTTCGTCCATCGCACCTTTCTCGGATTGCGCTTCATTCTGCAATACCGTCATCAGATCCAGTTATGTTTCACATCTTTTTTCACTCTTACTTGAAGTTCTTATGGCATCTATGCGACGATATGTTCGGCTAAGCAAGCAAGAGGCATGGCATCGATACTCACTTTGAGGTACAGAAACGGAAGACCTTTGCATCGTTCCTGACGAATGCACTACCTAACAGCTAGTCAGATATCTTCTGCAATCTTCCTGCAAAAAACACACCGTGTCCAGGGTATACGCTCTTCGAGCAGAAGTAGCACTTCTCGATACGCATATCGGCAGCGAAATGGCAGGAGCAAGCAAATAGTGGGCGTCTAGGCGCAAAGCCCACCGTGAAATTATGTGATAGGCGCCCGTTACATGCAACTTCTAGTGCGCGCACTGTATGAAGCCGGATACTCAGTAGGTTCGACACGAACCCCTGGCTAGCGCCGCTTGGAGGGTCTTGGTTTGAGACAAGGATACTCAGTCCGAATGATGGCCCTGCTGGTCGCTCCTTAGTCTGAACTCTCATCTGCGACGACTAGCAGGAGATTGTGGCAGGATGCAAGCCCTCCATAAGTTTGAGTCGAACGTTGTGGCCGTCAGAAAGCATTGGCGAGGTCAATCAAACCTCAGACACCTGGTTATCTTGTGCGCGCTCCAGTCACTTCTTTGTGGGATCGCACTTACATCCAGTATGGGTCAGTGGGGCATCATACTGCGATGTAGGCTATACGTCCCGTTCTCGTCACCCAACGCTCGAGAATCCACTCGGGGTAGACTTTCCTGGGCACACATTCGCGGAACCTGGGAAACCGAACTGGGTCGGACATCTCATTACTGAACATGCCCTGAGCCCGATCCTCGTCTATGACTATGGCCTAGGCGGAGATCGTGTGGATGGTGTTCAGCGACAGATTGAAAAGGATTTTATACCTAACCTGGCACCAAGACCGAGCTGGGCTCCATGGACGGAACAAGATACGTTATTCGGTATGTCTCTGAATGTGCCTCCCTGGGGATGATAGTAAGTGTATGTGCTTAATCTAGTGACATGGGTTGGCATAAATGATTGCGGGTAAGCAAGCACGTACATCCGGAAGGCTCTATAGCTGATTCGTTGTACCTAGCTACGACCCTGCAGAGGCCATCCCAGGGCTTGTCTCCCGCCTCTTTGAACTTCAGAACAAGCTTTATGACCACGGCGCGCGTAACTTCATGTTGGTAGATCTTCCTCCGGTAGAGAGGTCCCCAAGTGGTATGTGAAGTGAACCTCCCCGGCAATGTGATCCCCAACTCGCGCTGTCCCACAGGGCCTGGCACAGGCGAGACTGCACGCATGTTCGCTAGTCGTCCCCCGAATACTACGCTGTGGAATATCGCAATGAGAATCGAAGCAGAGGAGTTCGCGGCCTCACATGACGAGGCGACGGTGCTCCTATACTCTTCCTGGGCGATATTCACCAAGGTATTGGACGATCCCGTTGCATTTGGGTTTGCGAAAGACGATGTGCAGAAACCCGCGGGTTCCATCTGGGTCGATCGCCTACATCCAACGAGCAAGATGCACGACGTGGTTGCTTATGACATGGCCAAGTTCTTGAGAGGCACCGAGCCATCCGAGTGACTGAGCTTAGGGTCAGTACCAGGCTGAGCGCACCAAATGGCTCTCAACAGACGCAGGACAAAAGCAGGCTTGTTCACAACTGTAACCAATAATGACGAGTTAAAGGCAGTTTTCATAATGTACAAGGAGCAGTTAATCATGTCAACGCCCGAATCTTCACGAGTCCGAGTGATGTCCTCTCCGAGCAACCATCAAGCATTCTTGTTCTATGCCTTTCACCCAGATGACCTCTATCCCAGCATCCGTCAATTTCCTTGCGCCCTCACACTGTACAAAATCATCGGGTTCTCCGACGCCAATGAAGCATCTGCGTATCTTGGCTGCTATGAGAGCATCCGCACAGGGCGCTAGACCAGACGTGCGCACAGAGCATGGCTCCATGGTTGTATACACATCGGCGTGCTTCAGGACGTCCTCCGTAGTTACATCGGCAGGTGCATGGGGGAGCAGCTCCCTGATTTCGTCGGTGGATAAACGGCGCGCCTTGGTGAGTGCGTTTGCCTCTGCATGAGTGTTGCCGGGGAGTTCCCGTGAGTAACCCCGTGCTATAATGACTGGTGCACTCGAGCCAAAGGGAGATGCAGTGAGAATACAGCCCACACAGAAGGCTGTCGGAGTGGGTTCGCACATTCGTGCTTCATCAAGGGCAAGGCGCAAGAAGTGTAAATGGACATCGTCGTCGTCGAATGTCGAAGACATGATAGGGGAAAGCTGACACACGGTCAGTGCAAGCTTGATGCGCGCAGTGCCAGAGCAGTATTGTACAGTATTACAGCGTACACAACAGTGAGCGATAACATAGTATTGTTAGCATACAACGTAGTAGGATAGTAGGATAGCGTACTTAGAGCGCGGCTACCTTGGATTTTAACTCTAATATCACGTGCAGGCAGTGCCCAACTGAACGCGTCGATCGAGATTCCTCAGCGCGCTCAACCCGACCACCAACCTTGGTCTTGTTTACTGGGGCTCTGGAACTCCAACAGGTGGCATTTGCATCTGCTCTCATGTCTTCCCCTGTGGCCGACCCAGCTGCTGCCAACCATGTCGAAGAAGATGATCCCATGCAGGGATCCGGGGACGAAAACGAAAGAGGTGCCGCCGCCGGCGCGGGCGGCAATGTCTCCGACGATAGCTCAGAAGAGCCTGAGGAAGATGAGGAAGAAGAGAGGCGCATCAGAGAGGGCTTCATCGTAGATGAAGACGAGGATGAAGACGAGGATGACGAAGAGGAGAGGCGTAGGCGGCGTAAGAGGCGAAAGAAACATCATCATCGCCGTGCGTTATTTAAGCTCATGTCTGTCTTCGTGATCTGTGACTAACAGCCATACTGTCCAATAGACAGGGACGAGGAGGATGAAGGACTTGAGGAGGATGACCTCGAGCTGCTGGAAGAAAATACTGGAGCCTCCTTCTCTCGCAATCGCCTAACCCGCCTGCGTCGTGCACGAGACTCGGAGTCGCCCACTGCGCCGTCGTCGTCTAAGCGCAAGGCAGTCGTGGAGTCGTCGGATGATGACCTTGATAACGACGACCTTGAGCTGCCTGGCCCTCAGGATATCCAGACTATTTGGGATGATGAGCGCAACGCGGCTAGTAGGGACGACGACGACGATATGGACGACGACATGGACAATTTCATCGACTACGAGGATGAAGAGGAAGGGGAGGAAGGAGGAACCATGGATGAAGAGGCTCGGGAAGAGCGACGGAGGGAGAGGCGGCGACAAGAGAAGGCTCGACGGAGAGCGTTAGGCCGAGCCGCTGTATTTGATGGCATAGATGCCAAGTGAGCCTTCACATTAGTATGCCGCAGATCCTGTATTGACGAATTTGCAGTACATGGGACGAATTACAGGAGGTATTTGGGGACGGCCATGAGTACGACTGGGCTCTTGTCGATGACGAGGAAGTCGTGTATGAAGAGACACAAAAGCCGGAGATGAAGTATCAGGACGTACGTATGCTAGTAAAGAATTCGTATTCCCTATACTTATCCTGCCATAGGTCTTTGAACCGTCAGAAATCAGTGCCCGCATGTTGACAGAGGACGACGATATCATACGTGGAACCGATATTCCCGAGAGGATGCAACTCGCCACTTCTGCGCTCTCGGCCTCATCCACAATGGGCCTCAACAAGCCATTGTCCGAGAATGACCTGGACGATGCTGCGTCTTGGGTCATAACTCGACTAGGACCTCGCAAGGAGCGAGACTTCTTCCGCGGAGACGGTCAATTCCACCGCTTCTTGCCAGATCTCGTCCAGGCGATTACTTTCTCTCTCCGCTTCCTGTTCGTCCAGCAACTCGAAGTACCCTATGTGTGGACACACAAGCGAGACTATATCTCGTACTTCAATCCAGCCGAGCTCAATGCGCAGGTTGAGCTTCTCAGTCTGGAGGAACTCTGGCGTGTATACACGCTCGGGCAGAAGTATTGCTCGTTGTTGGAACGACGACATGTCTTGGATTCTCTATATGGTCGATTAGGAGCGTCGGACGAGTACTTCGAAAATGAAGTCCGGAAGCGGATCGAGGCAGTCGAGATGGTCGCCGATGCCACGGAATGGCTGAGCATGAAGCACCGCGACAGCAAAAAGAGCAGTTTCGAGCTCCACTTCCACGACGACGAGGAACAAGTCGATGCCAAGAAGCATAAGACGCCGAGTCGAATCTCCCCGTATGAGCTGGCCAAGAAGAGTGTCGTGTCCAAGTTGGCCGAGGTGAGTGTCACAGATGGCATGAACCCTATCATGGACCTCATAGTCTTCTCACAGGGTTATGGCATTCAGCCGCATCAAGTGGTTCTGAACTTCATGTCTAACGCCCATACTCACTTCGTGGAGGACCCTGAGCTCAACCCGCACGCTTATGCTGAGCAGTTCGCCGACCCGGATGCGAGTCGGACACAGCCCGCAGAGGAACTGCTGGGCCGTGCGCGTATGATTATTGCCACGGAACTCGGCAAAGATCCTTTGTTGAGGCACAAGATTCGCGAGGTCTTCAAGAATGATGCTGTGGTCTCTGTCTTGCCCACCGAGCGTGGTGTCGCAAAGATCGACGAGTTCCATCCCTTCTTCGTACGTCTGTCTTTGGTCCTGCTTCGAGGCCCTTCCTCACTAGTCGGGACAGAACTTCAAATACCTGAACAATAAGCCTGCCGTAGACATGCTGCATTCGGCGCAGTTCTTGCATATCTTGCAGGCGGAATCACAGCATTTGGTCACTGTCTCGATCACCCTACCTGCCGAGGCGAAATCGGCGTTTGAGCGAGGCTTGAACGATGCATTCGCTTCAGATAGTTTCAGCGACAACGCCCGTTCTTGGAACGAAGAGCGTTCTCGCGTCGTCCAGGAGACATTGGAACAGCATCTCATCCCCATAGGCGTTAAGTGGGCCCGCGAATGGATCCGCGAGGAGGCAGAAGACTTCCTTGCAGACCAGTGCTCTCAGATACTTCGTGAGGTAAGCTCGGGGATCGTGTTAATCACAGTACGGTTACTGAGCAGTTGGAACCAGAGAGTCGACGCTGCGCCATACGCCACGGAGGATATGGCAGCCGGAGAAACACCGTCTGTGCTTGCTATGTCGTGGGGTAAAGGCGAACCACACAAGGATCTCATCTCCCTTGTCTTCATGGATGAGGCTGGTCGTCTCCGAGAGCACACACGGCTAGAGAATCTAGTGGACCAAGAGTCGCGAGACGAGTTCGTCGACATCTTGAAGAGACGCCGGCCACATGTTATCGTCATCGGGGGTTTCAGCATCGCAACTGCGAAACTCGCGCAGCGGGTCAAGGAGATCGTCAACAAACCCAACGGCGAGAACGGTGAGATGGGTCAAGACGAGCCGATGAACATCGATGTGATATATGTACTGGACGAGGTCGCTCGGATGTACCAGAACAGCAAGCGGGCTGAAGAAGAGTACAGTGCGCTTGCGCCGCTCGCGAGGTATTGCGTTGGCTTGGCACGTTACACGCAAAGCCCGTTGAACGAGTACGCTGCGCTCGGTGCTGACATTAAGGCGATCATGTTCGACGAGGATAACCAGAACTTGGTACGTAATGCAGTCGTCGTGATGTGCAGTTTCATGTCTGACGACAAGGCAGATCCCCGCCGAGAAGCTCTTGTCGGCGCTTGAAAGGGTCCTTGTTGACGTCACGAACAAGGTCGGCGTTGACGTCAACCGCGCTGTCACCGATTCGTACTACCAGTTCCTGCTTCCGTTCGTCTGCGGCTTGGGTCCTCGAAAGGCTCAAGTACTGGTAAAGAAGATTGCGTCATTGGTGAGTCCTTCTCTGTGGCGTTGTCTTCTGCGTCGCTCATTGCCTCTTTCAGGGAGGCAATCTCGTCAATCGCGAACAGTTCGTCAAGAATGGTTTGCTGACCACGAAGGTCTTCCTCAATGCTGCAGGATTCCTTCGCATCATCCAGGACGCAGAGCTAAAGTCTACCAAAGGCCGCCGCAATGAGGATGTCGATGTTGCTGACCCGCTGGATAACACCCGCATACACCCGGAGGACTATGAACTCGCCAGGAAAATGGCAACAGACGCTTTGGAACTGGACGAAGAGGATATCCACGACGAACACCCATCACATGTTGTGTCTCTCATCATGGAAGACGCCGACGCCGATAAGAAGCTAGACGAGCTGAACCTAGATGACTTCGCCGTCAACATGTACGAGACGAACCAGGACAAGAAGCGGCACACGCTCAACGTCATCCGTGCCGAGCTCGTGCGGCCGTTTGGGGAGCAGCGCGACAAGTTCATCCGACCCACGCCCCCGGAGGTCATCATGATGCTCACGGGAGAGACCATGCGCACGCTCCGTGTTGGGCTCATTGTGTCTGTTCTCGTCGTCCGCGTGAAGCCGAACTTCGTCGCCGTTCGCCTCGACTCGGGCATCGATGGTATGATCACGTCCCAGTTCATCTCGGACGACCATGTGTCAGATGCTACGACGGTATTGAAGAAGGGGCAGACGCTCCCGGGCGTCATCATCGACGTGAAGCTCAACCTGAGCTCGGACTCGTTCTGGGTCGAGCTATCCTCGCGGCCGTCGGACGTCTCACAGGGTGACAGTCAGTATCGTCGGGTACGACATGACGAGCACTGGAACCACCAGCAGTACGACCGGGATCTGGAGCTGCAGGCACGGAAGAAACGGGCGGAGGTGGACAGGACACGGAGGGTCATCAAGCACCCGAACTTCCACAATTTCAACGCGCAGCAGGCGGAGCAGTATCTCGAGCAGCAGCAGCGCGGCGACGTGGTCATTCGACCGTCGTCGAAGGGCATCGATCATCTTGCTGTGACCTGGAAGGTGGACGACAAACTGTTCCAGCATATAGGTACGTCCCAGGAAGCTGTTGTCCTGTGAGCCGTTTGTCATCTGTGCTGCATAGACGTCGTCGAGCCGAACGCTGACCCCACCGGCCAAACTGTCGGCACGAAGCTCATCGTGGACGCCGACCACCAGTACTCTGATCTCGATGAGATGATCGTCAATCATGTGCAAGCCATGGCTCGCAAGGTCGAGGAGCTAATGGCTCACGAGAAATTCAAGCATGGATCGGAAGACGACCTTCGTACGTCTACTGACTGAGATGGATTGCATCACGTTGCTGATTGCCACCTATAGACATCTTCCTGAAGAACTACGTCGCTGCAAACCCGGCGAAGAGTGCGTACGGTTTTACCCTCAACCGGAAACGTCCAGGACATTTCAACTTGTGCTTCCTGGCGAACAAAAATTCTACCGTGCAGACATGGGTAGGTGCAGTCATTTTCGTATGCTTGGTAGATACTGACGATGCTGCAGCCCGTCAGGGTCACACCTGAGGCTTATTACCTCTTTGACACGCCTGCTACTGGTGTCTCGGAGCTGTGCGATGCGTTTAAGATTCGGCACATCCACGAGTCTGGGCGTACGGGTGGTGGGCTGGGTGGCGGGAAGACGCCTTATGGTGCTGGCGGTCGCACACCTGCGCGCACGCCAGCGGCAGGGCATGCCACACCCGGACGCACATCTGTGCGCCAGATAGGCCGAACACCAAATCCTTATGGGCAAAGCGGACAAGTTCCAGGGGTGTCTTCCTTGGGCGCGTCGACGCCTGCATATGGCGTACCTCCACGGACACCGTATGGCGGAGGCTATCAGACCCCGAACCCCAATCCGCCTGGTGTGCACCCAGCGCGTGCGGCGCTGATTCAACAGGGTGATACAGGAGGCGGTGGTGGGTGGGGCCAAGGAGGGTGGTGATGATTTCTGAGAGTTGTTCTTGTGCTGCTTGCTCTGTATCGGTGACATTCTCCTCGCGCATTCTGCATCAACATTGTTACACGCCATTATACGCCATATCCACATATCGCACTTTGTATCCTATTGCATTCTTATTTACATCCATTCTGTGCTATTCTCTGAAGCCGGCATGCTGAACTTGCCGCCCTCCATGACGTCATCATCCAATGCAAGGCTCGGGGTGCGAGAGCGCTACTTTGGATTAAGTAGCAGCGACGTGTTCAATATGCACAATCGCAGCCGTCAACGTTACGTTCAACGTTGTCAAATCCTGCTCACCACTACGAACAAACTTTGCTGCACTAGACCATCATGAGCGACATCGAACTGGACGACGTCTCTAAGCGTGCTCGAACGACGGGGAGCACCGACGAACCGCAAGCACCGGATGCACAGCGAGATGCAGAGTCGGTGTTCTACTGGGCATACACAGCAGCAGGCGTGTAAGTACTCGTACGTACGCGAGTAGGAGGCTTTAGTGTACTCACGTTCGTGTCCCGTTCACTAGGTTAGTATCAGCTTCAATACCGCTCCTGCTGTTTCCTCAGTTCTTACTCTTTCTCGCGAGCACCGGTGAGCTCGAACGGCGGACGACGCTCACACCCCTTGAGTCGTTCTTCGCCTTGCACACGGGCATTCTACTGGTGGCAATCGCCGTTGTCCTCGTATTGAATGCAAGTCACCAGTTAGCATCCCTAAGGATGGCATTTGACCGAATGACTTCTTCTACGACACAGGTTCCTTCATCGGTAGTCCTACCGAGCTACCCCTCAGGAAACAACGTCGTAGGCCATCCGCTCCTGAGTCCATTGTCCACTGCGTGTGCTTTTATTTCTATCACCGCGTACAACACCAAGTCCGTCGGCTCGCTGGGGTTGCTAGTGTTCATAGGCACAGCGATCGTCAGCCTGTGGGGATTCTGGGTCGTATGTATTAGCCTTCGCATTTCCTGCATCTGGCACTGATGACTGTCGAACATCAGTTGGCATTTGAAGGCACTTCAAGGTACTCCGAGAAGACCGGTGCGGACAAACATACTTCGAGTTTCTTGTTTGGCAATAAGGCTGCTGCATCCTCACAGAAGAAAGAATGGAGAAAGCAGCAGGCCAAGTCTCGATGATAGTGACGTTACTTACGGTCACCGCTGTCGTATCTTGCATGTTGTTACATTGCACAAACATCACTACTGTGACTCTGCGACAACCAGTTCTATCGTACGACGCTCGCCAGTAAAGAGAAACTACAGCTGTACGTCGACACATCTAGCCATTGGTATGTAAGGTATATCATAGAACCGATTACTCTGTAATTCGCTTTGCCGTGACTATAGCCCAGACGATCTGTTCTTAAAGGGACCTCAATCGGAAACAGCTTGAAGTTGTCCGTGGGCAGCAACGCTAGTCAAGAATTGAGCGACGTCGCGGGCGACGAAATCATGCATCCTGCTCGTTGGGTGGAGGAAGTCGACCCACATGCGACTCGCAGGTGCCTCAGTGTCTTTCTGCTCAAAGCCATGGGTGGCGGGATCATCCAAAGCGTGCGAGAACGTGGCCCAGGAGGAGAAAAATAGGACAGTCGATTGTGCGTGCTTTGAGGCAAATTGTTGCGCTTTCTCGCGGAGTAGACTGTTCCAAAGCTCCAGACGTACAGAGCGGTCTCCTGTCGTTTTCGCGGGGCCTCTCCGTCCTATTGGTGATCACAATTGCATCAAAGTCGATGGGACCGTGATGAGTGACATACCTCCTGGGCTTCTGTGAACGGGCGGCACGTCTATGAGTAAGAAGTTACGGGCACCAGCCTCGAACAGTTTCTCTTGTAAATCGAAGAGGTTGTCTATGACTTTGGGTATCGTCTGTTCTGTGGCGAAGCTATGCAACGCAAGGTGAGTGCTCGGAGCGAACTCTCGCAGTATGTATTCACTGACGCGCAGTCGTTTATACCTACCCAAGTCACTGTTTCGTACAGATCGCACTTCATCAGCCAGGGCGCCATACCACGCACCATCGATGCAACCTCACCAAAAAGCGTGTTGTTCTCGGCCCACGCACACCAGTTGGGCTTCTCAGCAAGATGGGGCAAAAACCCGCGCTCGATCTGCTGGTGCACACCATTGATGGTGTCGCCGCCCCGCGCGAAGTCGTACACCAGAAGCGGCCCGAGCGGGTAATTCGTGACGAGGTGCCCAACCCAGTTGGGCTGGCCGTGTTCAGCCCACGTCGTCCCGGGGAACTCGACGCCGAGAGGGCTCTCCTCAGTCGGGTGCGGTTCGCCCACGTTGTACCCGACGTCAGAGTACGAGTCTCCGCTGCGTCGTGTCACAAGGAGGTGAGCAGCGGGCGGCCTGTTAGGATGGATGTGGCGTGCGTACAAGATTATGAGGTGCTTGAGGCCTGCAAAACCTGGCCAGGAGCTGCTTGTTTGTATTACCGTAGACATCGAGCGGTATCTCTCGCTGTGTGCGCTGTTTGTCCAGCTGTTGTGGGCTTCGTTTGACAAGGTTGGTCTCTTCGTCGAAATAGACGAGTGAGAAGGTAGATCATGACTCGCAGCTACATATATGATGTGATGTTCACAATCATAAATCTGACCGGATTACTGTATGCGGCATCTGTCCGAGGATCGGGTCGGGCTGCTCAACATGTACAGGACTAGAAGGCTGCCCGTGCCTTCGTACAGGATTATGTATGCATCCTCTGACAGAGTGTCCGCGTGCCACCCGCGAGTACTTGAGTGGCGAGTCGAGGACTGTCGAGGACGGTAAGCATGGCGGTGTGGTCTCCGTTGCTGACCAAGAAGAGATACTCTGTTTTTGAAGATATAGCGCTGATGAACAGCAGATCTTTCTGGAAAATTAGTATCATCAATTCGACACTGTGTTCAGACGGTGCCTTGAATATCGTCCACTTCGTGAGCACGATATACCTACTGGTATCCAGGCACTGGGGCTCCGCTGGAGCTCATTACATGAAGAACGCTGCGTCTAACATACAGAGATAGGTCATAGGATTCCAAGCCCTCACAATGACTGTTTCTTGATTGCTTCTTCTACTCTAGTCGTGTCCGTCACGAACCCGTAGCTCTGCGGAAAATGTCAGCATCTGGTTCCCATGGAAGATACATGTGTACGTGCATTGGTCGTGTTGTGGAGTACGTTTTCTAGACCTCCGGCAGGAGAAGTTGTTGCAATGCAATCTTGGAGCACTATGCAATCGTACCCTCGGTAGTAGGCATCCACGAGAGTACCAAGGACACACTGCCCAAGCAGCGTGAGTACTATAGTATCTCTACAAGCGGGAGTGGGAGCACCTGGTCAGCATTCACGCCGGCAAAGAAGAGTGTCGTGATGCCATGCTCCTGCAGATACAGGTCCAGTGCCGTTTGGTAGCCCCAGATACCGCTCATGCTATGAGGAGTATTGGGTAGGTCGTTTCGCATGGCCGCAAGGCCTGACTCACCGGTTCTTGTGAATCCACACATCTGTGCCTTCCTTCTTGCCTTCAAGGTAGAGTTGATGCAAGAGGCCGTAGAGGTCAGCATTGTATTCTCCGCGCATGAGCATCCGGCCGAATGGTTCTGGCAGCCGGGAACCAAACCCTCCTCGGCCACTCTTCATGAAACTCCGCTCAAGGGACGGTGGGATCGTCGTCAGCTCATGCTCGGTTAATCCCCAATTACTGCAGTAGTCAGTGATGATGTCTGGGCACTGCTCGAAGTCAGGGGATGTCCGACCACTTACACCCATAAAATCTTTACGCCTTGGGTCCGTAGTACGGTCACGACGTTATTGAGAGGGATAACGCACGCCAGACCCGTTGGGTGATCGCGGAGATCAGGGTGCAGGAAGAAGCTGCAGCAGGTCAGCGTTCAGACGAAACGCAGCGGTCGCGATCGACAGACGGAATGGCGTACTTCTGCATGTCTACGATCACGATCGCACTCCTTGACTTGGCGATCCGCACGACCCGTTGATCGTCGACTGGGATCTCAAGCTGGGTGGTCCCGTGCAGAGGAGGCTCCGGATGAGAGCCATTAGTTGCCGCTGCGTCGCCTTCTTTCTTCGTGATGAGGTGCGTCTCGCGGGTGAGGTCAACTAGTCCGGAGGGATATTCCACCCAGAATGATGCTGCATTGCCGTATTCTATAGGCTCGCCGACATGCGGTCGGATAGTCATGTTGTATAGCTGTCGCTAGCAATGAAGCAGAGAAAGATGGCAGACAGGCAGGGTCTGCACAGGGAATCCGATCCCGCAGACCCTCCCACACTGTCCATGATAAGGCAGAGGAGCTCGCGGTCACGAATATGATATCGAGCGGATGGCTGGCGATCCAGAGTAGCACTGCACCTTGGGTGAATGCTGTTGCCATACAGTAGAGTTCCATCATGGTTGTGCCTGATGCTGAAATAGCGCGTAATTTGGGTCGACGGGATGTGGTTAGTCTGGGCGAGACTCGGACTCGGACTCGACCTTCGAGCGTCGAGGAACCGTCGAGAAGTCTGTCATGAAGGGGCGTACGGTAACTCAGCGCACGTTGTTGGGCGAGCAGTTGAGCCGCGTCCTGGACAACCTTGAAGCTTGAACGCCGACTTGAGAGCCTGACAATTCTCCGGCTCGTCTCCGGGAGTCGAGACAACACGACATCTCAATAGCAAGAGCGTGTGCGTGGAGACTGACGCGTCGTTTCAGCGTATATACATCTCAGAAGATTTCACACATGAGACAGTTGGCCTCGAATGTTATCGTTTCGACCATGCATCGTTCCGACCATGCTGGTGGCAGATGGGACAAAACGCGCAAGGCTATGAGTGTGAGATGGAAGTGGAGCAGTCTCAGCAGGCACGGGTAGGCGCTGCTGGCGACTAAATTGGGATTGGTCAGTGCGCAGCGACACAGTGCCACCGCCGCCATTCTCCTTCCGCACGCCTCTGCACGCGTTGACCGCTGCGAAGCCCCTTGTCTTCAGCTTTACGATTCGAAATGAGTGCGTCTTTTCCGTCTTTCCTTTCACTTACCGTGTCCAACGCAAGGAACAGGTACATATACCGAAAACCCCTTTGCGTCCACGCATTCCCTCGATGCAAACCCATTCGATGACCCTGCGCCTGAGCGCACGTCACCAGCCCCAAGCTACCCTAGTCCCAACCATGCCGCGCGCCTCGCAGAAATCAACCAGAGAGAGCGCGATCTCGAGCGGAGGGAACAGGAGCTCAACCAGAAGGCGGATCACATTAGGAGATTTGGGAGGAATAACTGGCCACCGTGTATGTCTACCGTTCTGATAAAGCCTGCTTATAGCTTATTCAATCTTCTTGAACGCAGTCTATCCTATTATATTCCACTCCATAAAGGATGAAATACCAGAAGAGCACAGAATGCTGATCAACAGGCTATACCAGCTATGGTTTGTCCTCTTCGGCACTCTCATCATCAACTTCATAGCGTGCATCTTCGTCCTTACATCCGGGTCGTCTAATGGTGGAAGCGACCTGGGGTCAAGTATAGGGTGCGTGTCATAGTGTAAAATGTTCGTGCTTGGGACTAATGTTTCCGGCGCAGATACATGTTCGTCATCACACCTCTCTCGTTCCTCCTATGGTACAGGTAAGGATTGTTCCGGATTGTTGCTCTACTGGGCTTGACCCCTTTTCTTAGACCGATCTACAACGGTTACATGAAGGTGAAGCGTGTTCAAATGATAAAGGTCGGTTCGTTACTCACGGATGCACGTAGGAACAAGCACTATACTACTGTAGGTTGGGCGCTTGCCGTGCAGAGAGCATACTGACATTCTGCAGACATGTACTTCGTGTTCTGCGGCTTCCATCTTGTATTCTCGCTGTACATGTAAGTCGCGCTCTCAGCCAACCCTGACGCTTGCTAAGCGCCTGCGTAGGATCATCGGAATACCTGGGTAGGTACATACAGACTGAAAGGAAACTACGCATTGAACACAATGACAGTACCGGGTCCGCTGGACTCATCCAAACTATTCAGATGTATACCAGGTCTGCCTTCGTCGCGGCTGCCCTGGGTACTGTCGCAACAGTAGGCTGGGTCATCCAAGGAGTAGGCAACGCTATCTACTATCGACAGGTAATATTCAAAGCTGCAAATGACACGCTAGGCCTCGCTCACATCGTTGTGCAGATTTGGTCGCATCACAAGAGCGCAGGCCACTCGGTGGAGAAGGTGATACTCTTCTAATTGTTGTTGGCTGAAGCTGACCATGGATTGCTTCTAGGCGAAGACCGAACTCGCCACCCACGGCGCGAGGGCATACTTCACGAGGGGTTAGGAACATCTCGGTGCTTGCTATTCGGCAGGCGTTGGGACGCATTGGTCACCTATGTACTTCTCTGCTAAGTTATGACAATTAATTCAGTTTCCTTGCCAATGTTTTACGTGCGATTGGTCAATGAAATGCGTGTAACAACGATGGAGGGCCGCTGCCGTGCGTCGGTAGTGCCCGTGGCCCAAAACTTCCGAGAGCCACTCGTGGGAAGATCGCGATGGCAGTGGCTGATCAAAAAGTTCTATCTGTCGGAGCTTGAATTGTTTGCCATATAGCTGCTGATGCTGTGGCCGCTTTGCTTCAAGCCATCATCCAAGGTCAGTTCTCTACTGTCGTCGCCAGCCGTCCCTGCTCACTGTGTGTGCAGGTGAAAAGCTAAACGAAAAAAACTTTCCATAAAAACTTTGAAAAATCCATTGCCTTGTCGCCTCCCTGTGTACGTCCGTCACGGTTCGACTTGTTCAACTCCTCCAGTCGCTGACGATCGCCGTCTTCAGTCGCAGAAAAGTCCACAAAGCAGTAACGACCCCACTTTAACCCCAGAAAATTACTATGTCCGCAACTGCTGTTGTTACGCCCCAGGATGTCCCTCAGGGCCACGTCCCCGAGGCGGCTCCTGCCCCTCCTGCCCCCGTCCCCGCATACAACCCTCCTCCCCCGCAGATGCCTTCCCCGTCTGCTTCCCTCTACGTCGGTGAATTGGATCCCACCGTTACGGAGGCCATGCTTTTCGAGATCTTCAATATGATTGGGCCCGTCGCGAGGTAGGTTTGGTTTGTGCCGTACGACGCGTCGATTACTCACGCGACGCGACTGCAGCATCCGTGTTTGCCGCGACGCCGTCACTCGTCGTTCACTCGGTTACGCGTACGTTAACTATCTCAACGCTGCCGACGGTGAGCGTGCTCTGGAGCAGTTGAACTACTCCTTGATCAAGGGTCGCGCTTGGTGAGTAGACATGACGCTATCGCATGCAGGAGGATAATGTTTATATTCGTGTTTCTGTCAGCCGTATTATGTGGTCTCAGCGTGATCCCGCTCTCCGCAAGACTGGGCAGGGTAACATTTTCATCAAGAACCTCGATGAGCAGATTGATAACAAGGTACGCATATACGCGGTTTTTTCACGTTATGCCAAGCTTACGCAAAGCTTTAGGCCCTCCATGACACTTTCGCCGCTTTCGGTAACGTGCTTTCTTGCAAGGTCGCTACGGATGAGCACGGTCGTTCCAAGGGTTACGGATTCGTCCATTACGAGACCGCCGAGGCTGCCGAGACTGCCATCAAGGCTGTCAACGGTATGCTGCTGAATGACAAGAAGGTCTACGTCGGCCACCACATCTCCAAGAAGGAGCGTCAGTCTAAAATCGAGGAGATGAAGGCGCAGTTCACCAACGTTTATGTCAAGAACCTCGACCCTGAGGTGTCCGATGACGAGTTCAGGGAGCTCTTCGATCAGTTCGGGAACGTCACCTCCGCCGTCGTTCAGAAGGATGACGAGGGTAGGAGCCGTGGCTTCGGTTTCGTCAACTACGAGACCCACGAAGAGGCTCAAAAAGCCGTTGATACCCTCCACGACAACGAGTACAAGGGCAGGAAGCTCTTCGTCACTCGCGCTCAAAAGAAGGCCGAGCGTGAGGAGGAGTTGCGGAAGTCGTACGAGCAGGCTAAGATGGAGAAGATGAGCAAGTACCAGGGTGTCAACCTTTACATCAAGAACCTCGAAGACGACATCGACGATGAGCGTCTGCGCGCGGAGTTCGAGCCATTCGGCGCAATCACCAGCGCGAAGGTCATGCGTGACGACAAGGGTACCTCCAAGGGCTTTGGATTTGTCTGCTTCTCCTCTCCCGATGAGGCCACGAAAGCTGTCGCGGAGATGAACAACAAGATGATCGGCTCTAAGCCCCTCTACGTCTCGTTGGCTCAACGTCGTGAAGTTCGTAGGCAGCAGCTCGAAAGCCAGATCGCTCAGCGCAATCAGATCAGGATGCAGCAGGCTGCGGCCAGCGGTATGGGTGGTTACATGAATGGCCCTATGTATTACCCTCCTGGCCCCGGATTCCCTCCACAGGGTGGTCGTGGTATGATGGGTTACGGCCAGCCGGGCATGATGCCTCCGCGTCCCCGCTACGCCCCGAACGGTCAGGTCCCGGGCATGCCCATGCCCGGTCCTTACGGCCAAGGTCCTCCGGCCCCCTACCCTGGTATGTCCGGTTACCCTCGTGGTGCACCCCGCCCCGGTCCTCCTGGCGGTCGTGCGCCGCCGCCCGCCGACCCCAACGCCCCGCAGCCCCCGAATGGTGCAGCACCCCGTCCTGCTGGCCCACCGGGCGGTGTGCCTGCCCCTCGCCTTCCCGCTGGTGCGCCGCCCGCCGCTGCTGGGCGCCCTCAGGCCAACAGGCCTCCTGCCCAGCCGCGCGGCGGGGCCCCTGCAAGCCAGTCGCCCCCGGCTGTCCCGGTGCCAGGCGAGGCTCCCACGCTCACTGCTGCTACGCTCGCCGCCGTTACCCCCATGGAGGCTAAGCAGATGCTGGGTGAGCACATCTACATGAAGATTGCTCCGTACGTATTCCTCTTCGAACAGTCTTCGAATATGTGGCTTACATTCTTGTTATTGTAGGGCTCAGCCTGAGCTGGCTGGCAAGATCACCGGTATGCTTCTGGAGATGGACAATTCCGAGTTGCTCCACTTGCTCGAGACCCCTGATGCGATGAACTTGAAGGTCCAAGAGGCCCTTGCCGTTTTGCACGAGTTCTCGCAGAAGGACGAGACCAAGTGAAGATGTTGAAGGTTGTGTCTGCTGAGCCGTGGGGGCTATTTTGAGTCGCGCTGCTGTGTTGTCGCGTTATGTTCTGTCGTTGCTGCATTTGTCGCCGAGTCGTCGTTCCATTCCTCCTTGCTCTGTTCGCCCGTTTCCTCAGCTAGCGGGGTCTGTGGTGGTCGTTCCTTTGTGTGTACTTTTATCTCAGGAACAGGAGAGTCGACTTGCTGCATGACTGGTGTGACCTGTAAGACCCGACCTTCATGGTGGAGTAAAGTGCAGCACAGATGCGTGTCGTTGCGACTACGATGATCAGGGAGAAGGGAGATCCGTATGCTACAATACCTAGTGCGCAGACATGCCTAGTACAAGTTGAACGTGAAGTACAAGAGTTTAACGGGGAGTTCCACCGCCCATGCCCATCATCTTGAACATGTCGGCCATGTTTGGCGTACCACCGCCCAAGCCACCGAGACCACCCAAGCCACCGAGACCACCCAAGCCACCAAGACCACCAAGGCCGCCCATTTGTGACATCATCCCTACGTTGAGTATCAGTATGGCTGTGTGAGCTGAGGGTTATGGCAAAACACGCACTCTGCATCTCTTCCATGTCGAACTGGTCGCCTCCCTGTCCCTGCATCATGGCTTTCATCATCTCCTGCATGCCGCCGCCGCCGCGCATCTGGCGCTGGAGCTGTTGGAGCATGCCCGGGGGCATCGCGCGCTGCATCGCCTGGATCTGTGCGGGAGTCGGCATGCCGTTCGCGCCCCGCCCGCGCCCGCCCGCCACGGCCTGCATCTTCTGTGCGGCCTGGAGCCAGCCGTTCTTGCCGCCGGCCTGCTTCGCCATGTTTGCCATCATGCGGTACTGGCAGAGGAGCTCCTCGACCTCGCGCACGGACGTGCCGCTGCCGCGCGCGACGCGGGTGACGCGCCAGGTGAGCCCTACGGGCTTGCCGTCCTTGCCCGGCTCGAGGAAGGGTGACCCGTCCGAGTCGAGCTCGCGCGAGGTCATGCTGTCGGTGATGTAGATCATGCGCTTCATCCGCTGTGCGCCCTCCTCGTCCGAGCCTTGCAGAATGTCTTGTGGGAGACCGGGGATCATGGATGCAATCTTGGAGATTGGGCCCCTGGTAGACGGTGAGAGGCTGGAATCGATGTGGCTCCGAATTTGGGGACGTACATGTTCATCACGTTCTGGATCTGCTCGCGCCAGTCCCGAATGCTGAGCTTGCCCTCTTCAAGCTTCTTCGCCATCTCTTTTTGTTTATCTGGGTTCTGCGTCGCGATATCCTGCATGTGCTCCATAAGGCCCTGTACATCGCCGAGTCCAAGCAGCTTTGAAATAAATGGCTGTGGTGCAAACTTGTCTAGGTCGTGCAAGTGCTCACCGACACCAAGGAAGATGATCGGTGTTTTCGTTGCTGCGACACTACAAGGTAGTAAGGGGACTGCCCAGAACTGAGACGAGGATCCCAACGTACGCAGAGATTGCGCCTCCACCCTTGGCGTGACCATCCATTTTGGTGACGATGATAGCGCCGAAGTCCGCACTGTCCTTGAATGCACTGGCCTGTGCCTCAGCGGCCTGGCCTGAGGTATGAGTGAGTCCAGCCTACTCCGCTTTCGATGGCTGACTACTCACCTATACTGGCATCCAAGACGAGTACCGTCATGTTCGGCTTGACCGCCTCGCCAATCTGAACCATCTCCTGGAAGAGCTCGCTCTCTTGCTTGTGCCTGCCGGACGTGTCGACAATGATGACCTCAAATCGCTCCTTCTTGAACTTGACGACACCCTGCGCTGCGATCGCGACCGGGTCCGTCTCGGTGTAGGAGCCAAAGTACGCGACCTTGGCCTTGGTGGCGGATTGCCGCGTCTGGTCGAAGGCACCCGCACGGAAGGTATCTGCGCAGACAATGCACGACTTGAAGCCGCGCTTCTGGTAGTAGACAGCGAGCTTCGTGCAGGTCGTCGTTTTGCCATTTCCCTGCACGCAATAATGATGAGATGCCGGATTAAAGACGGGTCGAGAGCGACGTACTTGGAGACCGACGGCCATGATAACATTCGACTGGCCTTTCTTGGGTTTATATGGTTCGACTCCAGGGTCGACTAGTTGCACGAGCTCATCGAAGATCGCCTACAGACGCAGTATTAATTGCCGATGTTATGTAGGACGACCTAGACGTGTGTACACCTTCTGCACGACGGTCTTCCTATTTGTATCCTTCCCCTTGTCAGCGCCGCCTTCTAATGATGCTTTAACTTTGGCCTTGACCTTCTGTCGCAGCGAAGCGACAAGCTTGACGTTCACATCTGACTCGAGAAGCGCGGCGCAAACCTCCTTGAGCAGAGCATCTAGGACCTGCGCGCCAATAGTCAGGATATGACTATTGAACACTTGGGCAAAGAAAGTACCTTCTCGTCGACGACGGGTGCCCTGTTGAGGGAGGATAGGGCGGCATTGAGTTTCTTGCCCAAGTCGGCGAGGACCATCGTGGTTTGGAGCAAACGACCTGTCCCTCAGAGCGCCGGGAACTACGGAGCGCCCAGTGCCCCGATCACGCTGTAGTAGTACCAGACGATCGACCGTTCACCCATGTTCACGTTCATCTCCCAGCCACACCAACCGCCCCTCGCCGTACTGGCTGCCCGCCATGGCCTACAGCGGCTCCGAGGATGAGGCCATGGGACTCGACGATGCTGATTTTGACAGGACGACAGAAGCAGACGACGACATTGACGACGACATCCTTGACGCGCTCGAGGGCGACCTCGCCGCAGAAGCAGCAGCAGAGGAGGCCACAGAAGTAGACGAGGTATGTATCTACCCCTCTTCGTCGTTGTTATACTATAATTGATACCTCTGTAGGAATCGCCGTCGGATGACTCTAGTGACGACGACGACGATGCAGACGAGGACGAGCAACCGCGCAAGATCGGCCAAGAACCTGCGCCTCCACACTCAATGCCCGCTGAGCTACCTCCAGGGCAGGCGAACACCGCTGCTCCTCTAGCTTCTCCGACAACATTAGTCTCTCCGGTAGAACCACACGCGCCTCCTGAAGGTGCGTACGCCCGACTCAGACCTAAAGACGGCTGAAATTGAGACGTCCCGTAGCTCTTAGCCCTGTCCCCCTCGCTCGTCCTGCATCTCCCGCTACCTTGCGCCGTAACGCGCTCGTGGCAAGCCCCTCCTATCCACGCTCCTACACCGTTGAAGCCATATGTGCTATACCACAGCCAGTCCCAACACACTCCCTAGCAGCTTCCGCCTGCATGACACACCTCATTACCGGCTCTGATGATGGCTACGTGCGCGACTATGACATCTTCTCCGCCGTCAACGGCAAAAATTTCCTTACTGCGCCACAGCGCCATCACTGCGGTGTTATGGAGGGCCTCATGAAGGCCGGCCAGATTCGTTGCTGGTGGGAGAACCCCGCCCCTATGGACGCCGCAGCGCCTCCCGAGGAACCAGTCCTGTGTCCTGTGTATAGTCTGGCCATGCACTCGGACGCATTGTGGTCACTGGCGGGTTCTGATGTGAGTAGCTGTCGCTCTGCGGGATGGTGGACTGAAACGTGCGTCTCCTAGCGAGGCCACATCAATCTATTCACCGTCCGCCATGACCCGGGCCGGCTTATGTACGTCATGCGAGGTCACAACGGACGTTCAGTCTCTGGCCTGTCCTTGCAGCATGACGAGATGGGGTTTTTCAGTGCCGGCTGGGATGGCTCCGCTCTGGTATGTCTGCATACATCGCCCGTAGACGTTTCATTGACGAAACACCGTCCCAGCAATGGGATCTCAACACCGGCCAGTGTGTCCGCAACTTTACGGCGCATGGTTCTCAGCTCACAGCGATTGCGGTGCGTCCCGTGGTGCGTCAGTATGACGGCCACCACTGGAGCTCGCCCACAGTGCGAGGGCAGCCCCTGGCTCCCGACACTACCCAGAGCGTACAAGCCCCCGCCGGCCCCGACGCACCGTACAAGATAGAGGACGACGCCAAGTCCGAGATGTCATACGATCCACTCTTTGACGAGCCAGACGCCGACGGCGAGCCCGACGAGCCGCCGCAGAAGCCCGCGCAGCCACCCGCGCCGCGGCTCGCCTTCCCCGGCGCGCATGCGCAGGAGACGGGGCGGAGCGCGCCCGCGCCGCGGAACGCGCCCCCCGTGCTCGACTCGTCGGCGTACGGCGCGTTCTCGCCGGACATCCTGATGACCGCGAGCATCGACGGGCAGGTCATCCTCTGGGACACGCGCGTGCACGCGCCCGGGAATGGCGTGGGCCGGCTGTGGATGAGCGAGAAGACGCCGCCGTGGTGCCTGAGCGCGTGCTGGAGCGCGGACGGCGCGCAGATCTACGCGGGGCGCAGGAACGGGACCGTCGACGTGTGGGACGTGCGCCAGACGGGACGGCCGGGGACGCCGAGAATCTTGAAGACGCTGAGGAACCCGGTCAGCTCGGGAGTCGTGTCGTGCGTGGTCGCCTTCCCAGACGGACGACACCTAGCTTGGTATGCCCACTGGCTGAGATCTCTGCTGTCCTTGCAGTATGCTGACGCGGCACCTGCAGTGCATCGATCGACAACATCCGGCTGTGGAACGTCGCGGAAGCGGGAGAGCCGGACGCGTCGGGCAAGATGAAGAGCGGTGTGCAGTTCAAGATCATACCTGGTCACCATGGCGGCTGTATTTCGCAGATGTGTATGTACCCTCTCCCTCTGGGTAGCTCATGCTAACCTCGTCGTGTTAACCTTTGACCTAGTGGTGGATCCAGCGGCGCGCTTCTTGGTGAGCGCGAGCAGCAACAGGGGATGGCATGGAGAGTCGACACGCACTGTGTTCGTTCACGAGATCAAGCACCTTCGTTGATTGATACCCTGTTAAGTGCAGTCGCGCTCGCATAGGTGAGTTGCAGGATCGGGCAGCCATGCGACTTGTTTTTCCCATACCCCTGGCATGCTGCCACCTGAAGCAATGGTTGGAGTCAACCAGTGTTGTTATACCTAGCTCTCCGCGATATCGTGGCATCACGTATAAGCGGCATGCGAAATGGTCGCCTCGTGCCAAGGCCCTCGTCATGCATTCATACGCTAGAACCCACCATAACGCTCCTAGGAAACATTGCTGATGTCTGTCATACTAATCCAAAATAGCTTATACAATTCTCATGCCAACTAGCATCATACAAGTACAGATTGTGTGTAGAACTTTGGTCTGGCAGTGGACAGCGTTCAGATTCCCAATTCGGCCATCTCCTAATTCGCAGGAAGTGTGTAGTGCACATTCGTCAGTCTACATCTAGACGTGAGTGTGCAGTGGTGAACGTCCACTGGACATTCAATGTAACCTTCGTCGAGAAGGTAATCCAGCGCACTGCTGTGGGACCGACACCGGTCGAAAGCTTCGGTGAGTCTACTAAGACACCCAGTATCATATCCCGGCACTCACCTAATGTCATTGGGGCTGGACATCAGACGACTCACGGCTCGTGCAATTTCAGTTACGTGTACGCCTCCAGCAGTATGCGTTCCATTCAGGATAGCCTGAATGATGCCGCGTTGGAGAGTATCCAAATGGGAGAGTGGGTCGCGCGAGACCCGGCGGTGTGTGTTGGGTGACACGGCGGCTGGGGGCTCGTTGAGAGTCAAGGTAGACATGTTATTGGTGGTATTATCCATGGTGATATCTTGAGCTTCCGGTGCTGTCTGTTGTATACGGTTCAATGTGGAGGGTGGCTGCCAGGCAGTGAAAGTCAGCGGAACTTTCTCCTCACCAACACTATTGATTCTGAGCACATACCCGGAGTGCTCGTCCCGTCTCGTAGAATTTAGCGACAGCACAGCATTCGAGGAAATGGAACAGATGTTCGTGGGGATCCGTGCAGTCCCGGATGGTATTCACTTTGATCGATTTCGTTCCTCGAAACTCATCCAAGATTCCACGGACGCGCACGTATCTCTGTACGAATGGTTCCTCTGCCCGAAATTTGAGCCTTGCATCTCTGAGTTCGTTCTCATCAGAGAGCCACTCCTTTGCTGTGATCCGCCCACTCCCATCCTCCAGTTTATACGTGGAGTAAGGTATTCTCATGTCCGGGGGCGAGAAAAGGTGAGCAACTATAGTTATCTGTTTCGAATGCATATTTATGCTAGTCTAACCAAAGCTTATGTGGGCGCACCTCTCCCAATTCGGTGTTATCCAGCATGAAAGGCGCGGTTGAGTGGGCCCTTTCAGCATGCATTATTTGACGAATTGTTAATGGCCTGAGTGCCTGCTTGACATCATTGGATGAGACATCCTAATACATCATATAGAGTATCAAATTCCTAGTCAGTATGAGACTCATAGGCTATTGGGTGAAGTACCTGTCTGGTGGTGGAGCCACTAGCTGCCATGCCATCCATACTGTTGACTAGCACTTTGAAGGCTTCAAATCAAGCCTGCTAGACAGATTAATCCTTATTTATGGCATCAATAAGTTGCTTACACAAGAGAAGGGGCTGAGGAGCAAAAGCCATTCGTTGGCAGAGGAGAAAGGGAACACAGGTTGAGGGGAGGTAAGTCAATGTTGACCAAGATCTTATCACAGATCATATGGGATCTGGATTTCAACTTACACACTCCTTTTCAGGGAATTTCAGAATGGCATTCATAGTCCAAGAACTACACAGTCCGTGGTACACTTCCGTAAATTCCAGATACCGTCCTGCCATGTTAGGCGCCTGTCGATCCTGAACGTGAGACATTCGGCCGGGGTTCCTGCTTCGTGCTCTCTTTCTGAGACGCATCCGGGTACAGCTACGGAGCATCAGTGTCATCAACATGTTATGAGCTTGAAAAGAAACGTAATGCACTTTGCCTGGGTTGAACAAGTTGTGAGGGTCGATAGCGCGTTTGATTGTCTTCATTAGTTCAACGGTACCCTCTCCGAGTTCGTCGACAAGATATTTGCGCTTGCCCAAACCAACTCCATGCTCACCGGTGCCTAATTATTGAAACACCATGAGTATTGATGAGCAGTGCTGAATTGGGAACACAATACATACAGGTCCCGTCTAGTGCAATGGCGCGTTCTACCATTCGATGAACGAGCTGCTTACATTTTTCCAGTTCGTTATCATTTTTGAACAGCAGTAGTGCATGAAAGTTGCCTGACGTAGACAGGCTCCTCAAATTGCTCTCCCGTGTGATCGTATATTTATTGTACTTACCGTCTCCCACATGACCGACGATAGTAGACACGATACCTGATTGTTGGATATCCTTCTTCGTCTCGTAGACAAGGTCTGGAAGCCGAGAAACCGGTACGCTATGAAATGGTGAACTGTAAGGAAGCTTATATCATATCGGGTAAGTTTCCTCACCAGACGTCTGTGCTCCACCCCCTAGCCCCCGGAACCAATGCCAGTCCTGAGTACAGAGCATTCTTCCGGTCCATCCATAGATCCGCAGCCTCCTTATCGTCGCTCGCCGTTGTAAATCCGGAACCACCGTACTTCTTCGTTATGTCACGAACAATGTCTATGGACTCCTTGATAGATCGCTGGGTCGGTCCCTGGAACTTGAAGTAGAGACTGTCTTTCTCGGTGTATTTCCGAAGTGACATGCCATAGAGATTGGTGGCGCGCATGAAGTCGTCATCACACAGCTCAACGCATTCTAGGGCAAGTATGTAATATTAGTGCGCAACCCGCATGAACGTGGAATGCCACTTACGGATGCCAACACCCTTGTTCATTACCTCACATACAGCTTCCGTTGCCTTGCGAACGTCGGGGAAGTGTACGACGGCCACAGTGGTTGGCAGCAGGGGCGCCAATCTTATCGTCACTACACAGGTCACATGAGGTACGCGACACCAATCCACTGCGAGAGCGCTAGGAGCCGACCTTCGGTGACAATCCCCAAAGTGCCCTCAGCACCAATGAATAGCTTCGTCATGTCAAAACCCGCTGACGACTTGCGTGAGCGCCGACGAGTCTTGATAACCTCACCATTCGGCAAGACGACCGTCTGCGATGCGCTCAGTGTCAGCGTACACAGTGAGCGTCAGGCGGGCAATACGTACGGCATTCAAAAACCATTCACTCTTGGCAGTCCCGTATCGAACAGCATTCGCTGCGTCCCTAGATGTCAGCTCACGCAACAACATACAAGAGCGTGCACTCACTGCCCGAGCAGCCCGTACTGAGCATGCCGCCAATTGTCGCACCAGGTGCAGGGTCCAACTACGAAATATAGCATTCCTCAACAGCGTCTAAGGAATAGGAAATGGTCTCACTAACAGGGAAAAACAAGGGAATGCCTTCCCGGCCAGTAAGTGACAGTAGAATATATTGCGAATTGAAGAGTACCTTTCTTCTTCAGGGTATCGTTTATTACCATCCAATGGGCGCCTGGTTGACATACAATGTCCGAGTCAGCTTCTGATGCAGATCTATCAGAATAGTGGAGGAACAAATGCAGTCGTTAACTCAACCGTGTATCTCAAGGATCTTGTCCATGCCAGAAACATCAACGCATATAGCGCCGACCGCGGGCTGTATGGATGCACAGATAGACGTCAAAGGGCCGCTTCTCTAATGTATGGCATAACATACAGATCTGAAGTTTCCTTCTAGACTAGTCGCGCCTGAATAAGGAACCACAGGCATCTTGTACTTGTTCGCAATCCTCACAATCTTCACTACATCCGCCGTCGACTTTGGAAACACTACGACACTTGGAGAAGAGCCTGCCAATCATGGTCAGCTTTGCGAAATCAGGATACCTCAATGCCAGATATACACCTGGGTGGTAGTCGTTCTCGGAATATCCATGTAGATACAAGTCATCCGGATCCGTCGATACCGCGTCCTGGTCGACCCACGTATCCCGCAATTCTTGAATAGCCCGCTGGAAATCTTCGGTAGAGCCGTACTTGTCGTTAAGTCCGGATGCAGAGTCCGGTTTCTCGTCGCCTTTCCGGAAGTCCCGCGTGAGTCCCACCGCCGCACCACCAGTGAATGCGCATAGGAGCGCAAAGAGAAGATTGCGCCCGCTCTTCCCTCCGGAGGACAGGCTGCTATAGCGGTGTTTTACTGTTCTCACGGCGACATTCGCCAATGGTTGCCTAGCTTGTAGTCCATTGAGACGTGCGACGTGCTGTTGTCCCGTCCAGCGCTGCCGCAGTACGCCTCCGAGTCGTAGAAGGCCCGTCATCGGGTCCCGCAGAGTTCTTCGAGGGCAGCCAGGTGAGGTCTAGGATTTGGGAGTAGGTTCGGAGGAATCGCAATGTTTCGCATGCATGCCGAAATATATAGTGCATCGCGAAGTCCGGTGACCAGTCAGATCTTCAGACCTTGGGACAAATCGTCGACGAACGCTGTCTGATAACCAGCGTTCCAAGGGGCTTACACAATTGACCGGGGAGGGGTAGCGTCAAAGTATCCGACCAGCCGATGCTTGCATCCCGAGTAAGGAGTCTGGCTCAGTTTGAGTTAGGGCTCGGCGCTTGCAGTACAGGCGAGTTGAGGCAGAAGCGGTCGTCGAATTTCAAGATGTACGTGAGCACATTCAAATTCAAATTCAACGTCCTGACGTTGTCTTAGGTATCTGTTTCGCATGGGCATAACAAATGACGTATGTACGAACAGAGACACCCGGTCGACAGTCTGACTGCCCTTCCTGCTTATACGAATGGGAGCATGAGTGTCGCCCGGCGGGGAGCGACTGTACTAAGGCTCCGCTTATGAAATAAGAAGCAATCACTTACCGTGACGCCCCTCACAGACATGGAAATCGCAGAACGCATCGTACAATACCGCATACATGATAACATGGGGATTTAGTAAGATACATATGACAGAGCATGCCTACAAATCAAAGCGACAGAAACAGTCGAACGTCGGCAGCGTTGCCGACTATGTGGACAGAGCAAAGTGTGAATCGTCGATCGTGGTGAATACGTGGCCTTCATCCATCAGTCGATCCAGAGCGTCGCTACAAATGAATACACTCAGCAATAATACTCAATGACGAGACGTTCCGACGGACCTAATGGCCTGAGCGTCCCCGCCAATGTGGCGGGCAATGGCAGCGACATGTATGCCCTCGTTTTGGTGCGGCTGAGACATCATGAACTGGACGATCCGCCGCTGGATCGAAGGCAAATGGGCATATTGCTCCATTCCGCCTGTGGCCGTGGACTGAGGGTTGTAGACCGACGTAGTGCCCTGATGATTCGCCGCTGCTCCTGCAGAACTGGCTTCGCTTGGCCTCAAAGGCTACGTAACATGTCAATTGCGTATTGTATCCCCACAAACCGGACGACTTACCGCCCCTTTTTGGAAGATGAGATCCACGGTGAATGTCTCCAGGAAGTGGAATTGAATCTCATTTGGATCTTTGATAAGACGGAGATGGCTCGCGTTGATGTACCGCTTATTCGCAAACGACTTCAAGCTCCCCATGACGCGTATGTAAGTATTTTCACTACACGCGGTGAGCAGTCATTAGGACGCATGAAGAGATTGAACATACGTAATGCCACCCCATCGTTCTGCATCGTCGTCGGTTCCAGCATCTACCCAATGCCGTGCTTCTATCCGGCCAGTCCCATCATCAAGCCAATACAAGCAATTTGTCGTTTGACTGTTGATCGAGACGACTTGTCCCACAACGGTAATCTGCAGCAATAGACCTCAAGAATAGATCTGGAACACTTGAGCCTCAGCGTACCTGCCCAACTTCAGCGTCATCAATCGTCCACTCCGCGTCTGAATGCGCCTGCGTGGCGTTATGCAGTTGCTTGATCGTGACCGGCCGCAACGAGTGTTGTGCCGCGGCTCGCTGTGTAGTTACTCTAAGAAGCACTATTGCATGTTTAAAAACAGAGACTCACGCGTAGTTGGCCTCCGGGGCTGCCGTTCGCGCTCCCAAATGGCGAGCCGCCTGCGAGGTAACCGCCGCCACCAGTGTTTCCATAGTACGGATTGTCGCCGTCTGTCACACGCTCTCAGCCTATCAAGTCAAGTCATTAATAGATTAATGCTCACATTGACTCATGAGAGACGTGTCTTTTTGCAGAGGAATGAGCAAGTGAGTGGTGGACAAGGCGGTGGATGCTCGATGAAAACGCGATCGCGTAGCTTGAGTAGTGATGTGACGAAACGCGTCTCTCTTGACGCGTCTTGTCACATGGTCACGCGTTCATTCGATCGGCTTGCCTGACCAGCCTGAGCAGCTCTGTGCGCATGCCACTGGCACCACTTTGGTAACCCTGACCGGTTCAAACCCATGCAGTCCTGCTCGTGCACCACGAGCATGATCATCACTCAGCCACACTATGTACCTGTGGTTGAAGCGTCTCGGCATGTCGCAAGGTGACGACTCACTTCAATGGTTCACATGCGCGAGCAAAGTGAGGATGTCTATGAGTGGTGAGAAATGCATGATAACTACACGATGCGCCCAGAATGAATACTGCAGTAGAACAAGTGGTGCATGTACGTTATTATGCATGATTTTTGCATACTCGGACCACGCCCTTTCCGACGCCGTCCAGTACCTGCTTCCGCGATTCAGTGACCTTCTTCGAGATGGTCGCCACGAAATCGTGGTCTAGTAGCTGGACAACGACAAGCATTAGCAATGCGACCGACATGGTGCTAATGGACAAACTGACCCCCGAAGCCCCCCATACTGGCTTGCACGCTTGGACGAAGGCCTTGCGGCTGTCGACCGTCGCTCCGTCTTCCGCCAGCTTGATCAAAGCTGTCGACATCTCTTCAAGTACCGCCACGGCCTTCGTCCGGATGTCCTTGAGGATCTGCACCATCTGAACACGGTGTGAGCGAACTCAATGTAAGGCGCGGAGCCCGAGATGACATACAGCTCCAAGCCTGTATTGCTTGATGACTGCGGCAGGCTTGAATCGTTGCGTCTCAAGAGCAAGAACAAGAAAGCCCTAGTAAATATTCAGGGATTGTTCATTCTATTCCGTATCAACGAATAACTGACCTCCTGCGTCAGGGTGACCAGCTGTAGTAGCTCGGGTGGTAGGCGACCAGCATCGAGGGCTTCTTTGAAGCGGGCGCTCATGTCTGTAACATAGATCAACGGAGTGCTAAGCAGACAGAGCCCACTACATACCGTCGAAGAACTTGTTGACGACCTCTGGAGTCTCCGCCAGAGCAGGGGGCTCCTCGGCCTTCTTCGCATGCCCGTTCGTGGCAGTGCCGTTCTTCGGGGGTTCGTAGCCTTTCAGCGGGAAGCCCGTCTTCAGCTCCGTCTGCTTCGCCGCCTCGGCAAGTACTGCTGCAGGGGGCGGACGTATGTAGTCATGGAACGGGACAAGCCAGTCCGACAGCGCTGTCGCGTACTCCAAGAATGACAGCTCTTCGGCAGTCAACTGCAGGTGTGCACATATCATGTGTCACTGACAGCATTCGTCGCGAGAGGAGACTTCTGCATACCTCGTCGAGCTCTTCTTGCTTCCGCTGAGCGAGCCGTTCCTTGAGGGGCAACTTTGTGTCAGGGTCTAAGCTAGGCTTTGGGCGGTCGCCAATGAGAAGTTTGTCCTCAACATCATCGTCGAGATCGCTCGCAGACTGGAAGATCTTGATGTAGATCCTCAGGTAGGTTGCAAGCCAGCCTAGCTGCGTACGAGAAATAGTCAGCGAAGTACTGCTGGCATGGGCCGTTTGACTCACCCCTGGCTGCTTGTCAAACAACAGCGTCTGCTCGTGGAAAGACGGGCCACTGTGGGGCTGGTAGTTGGGGATGACGTCAAAGTCTCGGTTGTCGTGGTGAACTAGATCCACTGCAGTGTTGTCAACCCAATCCGACAGGATACTCGGAAAGACGTACATCGATCGAAAATGAACTTCAGTTCGATGAGTTCCATGTCGACAAGATCGGAGTTCATAGGTTCATGGGTAATTCGTATCCTGACGTGCTCAATCTTGGTGAGATCACGCTGGAGCGAGTTGTCGAGGCGCTCCTCGAAGAGAATGAACTCGGGCAACTACCAGGTCTCAGCGACACATAAGTAGTGAAGCGGAACCCGTACCTGAGAGTACTTCTCGCCGGCGAAAGCCCTGACGGTGTATTCCGCGGTCTGAAGAGCCGGTGTCAGCCCCTGGAACGTCCTAGCCTTCCAAGAAAACATACCTCTTGTGAGTTGCTGATGTAAATCTGGCTCGACTCAAGAGCTTCCGAGGAGTATGTCAGGTCGCCAACGGATGACAGGGAGAACAGGGTAGCCCTCGTCATAATCAAATGCGCAAGCGTGTCGTTCTGTATCTGCTTCACGTTGATCGCCCGGTAGTGCTCCAACGCCAGTGACGGCGCGCCTGTCATCCCCCATTAATCCGCTGCACGCATCGGAGAATTCCGCAGACGACCGAGGACATACCCAGCAAGCGATATATCCTGATCAGCAGCAGGCGGATCTTGTAAGACTGTTTACTCCTCGACGACGCGTACTCCAACGCCGCTACAGCATTGTACAAGCACGTCGCGTCCCTGCTTGCCCTCCATGCGCTGACGAATGCCTGTCCCGATAGAAGGGCGAGGTCGTCCGCGGGCTGAAGCTCAGTGTCCGGAAGTTCCTTCCCGAGCTTGAGCGCGTCGAAGTACGCCTGAAGGTACTGCACGGCACGCGTAGCCTCCAGTTCTGCTGTGGCCTCAGACGCCGAGAGATTGTACCGCAGCAGTTTTTGAGCATTCAGATAGCAGTTGAGTTCGGCCACCGATGTCTACAATGAGCCGTGTCACTTGATACGCTCGCGATGCGCACGACCACTGAACCACTCACGAATGACGAAGACTGGGAAGTGAGGAACTCTGTCCAGTCGGCCAATAGATTCCCTTCTAGGTGAACATATGGCTGGAGGTCTTCGAAGCAGACAAGCTTGTCGCCGAACGTGGCGAAGTACTCTTTGAGCAGTTCAGTCGACCGGCTCGCAGCGCTGCCGTGAGCGACAGCGCGCTTCTCCAGCTCGAGCAGAGCCAGGCGCCCCGACCTGTCCCCCCGTCCGTCGCTGTCCGCTACCTGCTCGAACAGAGTCCGCGTCTCCGCTATCCGGCCAGCGACATCGTCCTGCGAGCCATCAGAAGACCCCGCAAACGTCGCGTCAAGGACAGCGAGGAACTCCAGCCAATTCCTATCTCTGTCGGAAGGGTCAGCCACCATGACCGCGCTGTCCACGACCCCACACACTTTGCCTCCGTGATCTGGTTTGTAGCGTGGGCGCCCTCCTCCTTGACCAAGCCCTTTCGCCGCCAGATGTCGCGCCGGAGCTCGTCGCAGACGAGGCTGGACGCGCATATGGCCTTGCCAATGTCGTTGTTGAGAAGCTCGTACGCGTCGTCGTATTGCTCCAGATCTCGTAAGATCATGAGGTGCAGGTAGAATCGGTCGGCGTTGTAGAACGAAGGGGTGGTGGCAGAGGCGATGAGTCGGAGCGCGAGCTTGAGGAGGACGGGACGGATGCCGGGAGGTGTCGTAGGATCGTTCGCCTGCGTGTTTTGGCCATGTCCGTCGATTCGCAATGCACAAATACAGTTGTAGTTGAAGCGTACCTGAAGCACAGCGCTCATCACACTCCAGTATAGGTAATGGTCGTCGCGGAACTGCTTGTGCAACTTGGTGGCGATCTTCCACGCAAGTCAGCTCAAGTCCGGGCATGGTCGAGGATAGTAGGAGAAAGAGCTTGGGTCGTGTGCGCACCTGTTGAGCGGCCTTCCAGTTGCCAATGCGGACGTTAGCCATGAAGGCCTGCGAGCCCAACTCCTCGTTCGTCGGTTGCTGCCTGTATGCGTCCTCGTACATAGCCACCATGTCGGTGTCTACAGACGGGGTCACTCGTGAGGGTAAGGACACCACGGGCTGGTCTACTTACGTCGGCCGAGTCCTCGGAGTACGTGCATCATGGCGGCGAGCGTCGACTCGTCCGTGGGTTTTGCTGCGAGGACTTCGTCGCATACCACGAGCGACTCCTCCACCTTTTGAGAGCGTACGAGAGCGAGAGCTTTCAGGGCCTGCGGTCACATGTGCGTTAACGTCTTCAGGTGCACACGGGGCGGAGGAAGCAATGAGAAATGGACCTTGACTAGGTCGTTCTTGGGATGCTTCTTGAGCAGCTTGTTGCACGCCAGAATGGCCGACTTGTTCGAGCCCGTGTCGAGGGCCTCTGGACGCAAGAAGAAGGGTTCCTCAGTAGGGTGCGCGATCGAAGAGCGCGGAACGACGGACCATAGATGGGGCGGATTTGGCGGTCGAGTGCAGACGACATCCCAGCGAGACACTAGCAAGGCCCTCGTAAACAGCGGCGCGGACGGGGAGACTGGCGACGAGAGCAGCACGTCGCGTCGTAGAAATTTTGGCAAACGTCGAGTGCAGCCACCGGACTCGCGGACAGGACGAGCTGGCGGTGGTCACGTTTCCGCGCGCCCGCAAAGCTCCCGTGTCACTCCGACGATCCTCACGTTCGCCCGTCGGGATTCGGGACCCGCCCTCTCCCCCTTTTCCCAACGTCAACCTTTAGCCTACTTCCGGCAGAAGACCCCGTCGGATACCTCAGTCCTCCAATTCAGCGAATCCGTTTGGTGCTCGGCTTCTCTGTGTCTCTGGCGGCGGAGCGCCCACAGTCAGGTGAAGGCGCGTCTTGCAGAGTGGCCTGCACCGCGACTTCGAGCGCGACATACTCGAGGTCTCGAATAACATCGCTCGGTTATGGCTCCCCTACTTTCACGGTTCGCAGTTTCTCAACCGCCTCGACATTGACCTGCTGACAACCAGTGCAGCACCCTCGATCCGCTTCTCGGCGTATTCACCGGCGTGTTCGCTTACTACTTGTACGAAAACAGCCCTCGTACGGCTCTGCCTGAAGATCAACGCTTGATGGCCCTCGTGCAATGGAAGAGGGATAAATGGAGGCGGGAGCGTGAACGCAAGCTGATGGATGGCGAGCAGGACGTGGACCTGAGCGCAATTCGCGCAGCAGTCGAGAAGGACTGAGACTTTGCTACGAAGGCACGCCCTACCGTTCCCCCGCACCTTGTCTGATTCGTGATGGCAAAGTACAGGCTATACGCCCTAAAAGAAGGCGAGGAACTCCTTCTCTATGAATCACTTCCTCTGAACAAGCTCCCTGACCATCTCCATGACCCCGTGAAACACCTTTCTCTCTTGGTCCGTAAGACTCAAACCCCCCGTCTCCGTGGACTTGCGCAAAGCCAGTCCCACGACGATAGGTCGCCGCTCTGCTTCCATGAACTCCTGGACCTCTTCTGTCCATATCACCGTGGCGATTTGCGCAGCGTAAAGGGAATGGAGGGTCTGCATGTGTTCTGACGGGGCGCTTCCCAGGAGCGGTGTCAGCTGGATCGCAGGGGGTGGTTGTGGTAGAGGTAGAACGTTGGGTTCGGCTGGGTCAGGTGGTGGTGCTGGGTCGAGGGCAGTTGTTGCGGGGATGGTGGCTTGTATCTTTCGCAGCATCATCATCTCGAGTCGCTGCTGCCATGCCATCTGTAGAGGACTCACCAAAGTGCCGACCTTTCCGAGCTGAGTGACGAGAACGAGAATACGGTCTGCAAATGCTTGCAAGAGGACTTCTGTTCGCACATCGCACAGCTCCTTGGCGGTAATGGCAGACGGGAGCATCGCAAATGGCGCTGAGGATGTTGCAGCAACAGCAGAGGTCTGAGTCGCGTCGCCTCAGCCACGCACGCGCGCACGATCCACAGAAGGCTCGAGCGCCTTGCTTGGTACAGTACGATCGGGATCGAGAGATCCTTGTCCCCGCGTCACGGCCCTTGCCAGTGTTCCACTGTTCTAGTCGATGCTGGACTGAGTGACCTGCCAGCGTGCTCTTCCACACCGCAACAGCACCTCGATGCAGGAGCAAGCAAAACTCGCACTCTCGTCCAAGGGAAAGGCAAGAGAGGACGCGCATTGGCAACCCGGCTGGTGGGACTTCGCACACGCACTGGACGGCACGCGGAGGTCTGTCCTTGCAGTCTATCTTCTACGCAACATTCTGAAGCGCTCTGCCTCTCATGCAGGCCACTAGTGTGGTCAAAATCGTCGATAATATACACCGCACACCCCTCAGAGCCATCGGTCCTCGCGCGCCACTTCCCATCCTCCAGACACTTCGTGCTACCCTCCGCGCCCCAGATCGCTGCCTCGCCCGCGAACTACGAGCCTCCTACTGTCATATCTATCTCCACAAATGAAGACATGCTCTTTGCCTACTTCCCCGGCCGCGGTGGAAACGGTGCCGGGTGCGTATGGAAAAGAGGCATACAGTTAGACAACTGGCAAGTCCGAGAATGCTGGAGTTTCGAGCAGGGCGCAGGAGCGGTCACCGCGGCTTGGACAACTACCCAACGCGAGGTCCGTCTTACTCCTTTGTACCCCCGACGAGTCGTTGACGTCTGCGTAGTGGACAATCACAGAGAGTGGCTCGTCTGCGCGTCTGCCACCCCGTGGCCCGCTGACCCCGCTCTTCTCAACCATTCTTCTCCTGGTTACGGAGGACCACTGCCTCTCTCTATGCGTCCTCCCTCCCGTTGCTGCGTCTCTGAAAGTTGTAAAAACATCTCTGCTGCAAGCCGGTGTCGCGCAGGAAGCTCAGTCCAAAGACGACTCTCTGCCTAAAACCGTCGGTCCGAATCTTTGCGTGGCCGCGGCTATATACATGGGGTATAATGGTACCTCCTCCTACTCCTCCCATTGGTTCCTCTCACTGACTACGGGTCGTGTTAGAGCCTTCCCTGTTGATCGCAATGCGGTCAAAGATCCTCCCGCCGCAGCGCATTCACGAGTCGACGTATACGGCCATGAACCTCAACATGCCGCTAGACATCAACGACGTGGGCCCGTCTTATGAGGTCCCCTTGACACCGGAGTGGGATCTCTGGGGCGAAGATTCCATGATCAACCTTTGCGAAGTGAGGATGTCAATGAAGCTCGTTATGAAAGGCGAGCTTGTCCCCGCTCAGATCAACTTGACACTCACGAGGCACACTGCCAGGTGTCCTTGCCCGCCCTCTGCCGCCGATACCCTGTCCGAGTCATCACCTGACGGATCTCCAGTTCATCTCTGTACCCCCCTCTAACGAGCCGCACAAAGCATACCTCGCCGCGTCCTTCCTCAACTTCGGTGACTGTATGCGGCATGTCGTGCGCGCCTTGTCATAATGCAACTCACTATTATCGTCTTACCGGACAGATACCGCCGCCCCAAAATCCGAGCTCCTCCTGTTCTCGTTCACCAAGCGAGATGCCCAGCCGATGAATCTGTATACCCCTGGCTGGGTTAGCCTCTCACTTGCGTCGTTCGTCACCTCTCTGACGAGCCTCTGCCAGATACCACACCATGAAGCGCGACGCGTGTATGACGGCAAGGTGCTCGACTTCGTCTTGCCTTCGCCGTCGCGAGACTCCCTGCTCGTCGGCCTGATGAACCTCGGCGGGTCCGTCCCACACCTAAAGCGAAAGACCAAGGGCGGGTCGATCGGGTCGATGCATATCTTGAAGTTGTGAGTATGCCGTTTAACATGGGCTTTGAGGTCACTTGCAGAACGCGTAATAGGAGTGACCTATCCGAAGACGATGCCTGGGACGTAGCTCCCATCATGTCGGACATGGCGAGGACGGGCCGAGCGGGTACGTCGGACGGCACATCCCAGCGCGTCTTCGTAGTACCCGTCGACTGACAGACCCGCCGAGCAGTCCCCGCGAACATAGCCCTCTCGCCGAACCGCGCCTTGCTCTGCAGCGTCGCGGCCTCCACCTTCCTCGACTCGCACATCGCTATCCACGCGCTCCCTCGCCGGCGGCACGACGGCGGCCGACCCCCGACGAACTCGCTGCTCGTCGACCTGCCTAGCCTCCTCATCACGGCCATCCGCTCGCGGAGCAGCCCGGCGGACGTCATACACCCCCTGACCTCCCCAGCGGTCCCCGTCCAGACCGCCATCGACGTCCTCTGCGAAGTCCTGCTGTACTTCAACGAGGAGGCGCCGAGCCTCCGCGAAGTGTGGACAGCGGAGGTCCTGAACGTCGCCGGCGAGGTGTACCTGTGAGTGGCTCTCTCGTCAGACACGCGCCGTCGGCCCGTCTGAGAGAGCGATGCTTTGGCAGGACGAAGTCGCGCCACGCCGAGGGCGAGGAGAAGGAGGACCTGCTCGCTCGGTGGAAGACGATCCACGACATATGCTCCTTGTCTGCCTGTAGCAGCGCGTTCGCCCTCTGCGGCGAAGGGCAGATCTACGATCTCAGTAGGCCTCCTGCGGTGTCTTACGGTTGAGACATTCTGCTAACCCTGTCGGCAGGCGATATCTGGCATCTTGTCTGCTTTTCTACTTGGTTCGTCGAATTCCTGGAGGGCGTTCTCAGAGAGGCCGTCCTCGCCGGCGACGAAAGCTCCTTGGGCATGACCGGTGGGTTCTACCGCAGTTCCTGCGTCACGCTGACTGACTGTGGTCGCGGACAGGGGCTCAGCCGCGCTCTGCCTCTAGCACGTCGACATTCGTTCATCTGGTGCATCCGTACAGCCTGGGGAGGATCCGGATGATCTTGGACCACGTCAAACGGTTCCGCAAGCACATCGCGTCGCTCACCGCGAAAGGCGAGAATGCCCAGATCGCGAGGGACGTGCTGCTCGACGTCATCGACTGTTCGGGAATCGACCTGGACCAGATCAGCGTTGTGCTCGGCGATGTGTACGAAAGCCTGCGGGGCGCGAACGGTCAGTCGTCATCCTCCATCGACGAATCGTGCGCCGCTCATTCATTCCTCCGCAGAGAACGATCTACGGCAGACGCTGCTCGGCGGTACGCCACGCCCGTCGCTCTCGAACGCCCTACGCAGCGCGGTAGAGAAGATTGCAGGCACCGGTGGGATCAATAGGGCCCGTCTGTTCATCAAGCCGGGCGATCTCGTGGACGGGGTGGCGCGGCTCTCCCTTGTGGACCAACACCTCAAGGACAAGCAACGGGATGTCGTGTCGAAAGGGCTGCTACTTCATCCGGCTATGGGCACCGTCTGTGTGCGCTGCGAGGGGAGATCGGAGACTCATCTCGGGGGCCCCAGATCCGTGGGCAGTTCTCTCAATTGGCGTGCTTGGGAGAGGCAGTGGCAATTCCGTTGTGTATGTGGTGGCGCTTGGTGGAAGCTACTATACAATACCTGACTTTGCTTCTGGCGCGTCGCTCCGCTTTGCCGTCCGCGGTCGCTCGAAGGGAAAACTCGCTCTTCCCTTTCTCTCGAGTTGATCATTCTAGGAGAACATAGGGTACGTCATGAAGGTTCGTATTGATATAGCATATGAGTCACGACGAGCAGAATGTAGATTCGAGATCGTTGACAGTTAGACTGCGAGACACACTGGCAGTCAATCATCTTCGATGACGTGAGCTGCATGCTTAGCATTGTTCCACTTCGTGAATACGGCCTCCAGGAGCTTCCGGCTGATTGCATCCGCAACGGGCCACGGGACGGCATTGCCAATCTGCCGATGAAGCTATTCGGAAGGAAACACGTCAGTGGTGTGACTGAAGGCGCGTGCTACGCTCACAGTCTTGACATCTCCGTTGTCTGAATGGAAGATGAAGCTGTCTGGGAAGCCTTGCGAGCGGGCCAGCTCCCGGACTGTTACCATGCGCTTACACTTGATGGTGCACATGAGTGACAGTGCCAACTTGGATACATCGAAGTGAGGACTTACATATGGATGCAGCACCCAGGATTGTTTTGCTGTCGGTTCAACATTTGTGACTGTTGTATTGAACCATTCATCCTTATTCAACCGCCCATACATCCCTGTAACGTAAGTTAGCCAAGTAGTTTTATACATGATAAATGCTGAGTCCTACCAGGTCTAAAGCCTTGCTGTGCAGTTGCAGATGATGGATTTGCAAACTGCCATTCCCAAAGATCAGGCCGCAAATCTATCATATATCATAAGTACTGAGATGAAGTGAAGACAGTTCTGCACATACTTCTGTAATCTGCTTTGGCAGTTAGGGGGATGCTGACAACCCTAACTTGAGAAGTCAGTAAATGTTAGAATAATAGAAGAATTATCAACCACTTGCCGCTTAACTGTGGCTGCTGGTGGTACTTTTGTAAAGTGCTGCAGGTCTCTACTATGCTCCTTGCGGCACTTTGCCTGGAATGCACTCCTTGGTGTGCATTCATAGGAAAGTGCAGGTTCAGAGAACCCACAGTGAACCTTCCTTTTGTCACATGTAAGCTCAGGGACAGGTCCATCCTGTGCATCCTTATGTGGATCTTTCCTGCAGAGAAGATAAGTCAATATATACAAAGCTTGTACTTCTGTAGGAAGTGGACATACCAGTGAAATCTTCGAAGATCACCTATGGCATCATCTACAGATACAAAAGGATGGGGTGCCAGACCTCTTCTTGTCTGGATTGGTTGAGCCTTGGATCCATTGGCTAACCTCAACTCCAATGCATCCACAACAGGGAAATCATGAGTTGGCTGTGGAAGTGGTGGCAGGACACATGTGTCCTGAGCTGCAATGAGGAAAAACCTCACCCGGGACTGGGGTGTTCCATAGTGCCCAGCCTGTAGTAGGCCAAAGCAGACTTGATACCTATGGACAATGTTTCAGTGATCAGACTTTCATGAAATGAAGGAGAAACAAACCTCATAGCTAACATAGCCTGCACCAGAAACTTCAGGCCTCCCATCTCAATACCACCCTCCACCCGGTACCTTCCAGCCTGGTATGCATGTAGGTTGTAATTGAGGAAGCCACGTACATTCTCAAAGACACAATACTTTGGTTTGAGAAAGTCAACCCATGACAGGAGATTGAGGATCAGAAGGCTCTTGCGGTCATTAGCATGCTGAAACATGTTGAGACGTGAATGGGGTTGACTGGGGCAATGTTCAGTGGTATACACTGCTTTCATAGTATGGATGTCAGAACTTACCAAGGAAACCCAGCAATGATGATATCAACCTCACTTGGTTGTGGTGGGTCAGGCAAGTGACCATGAGAGTGACCAAGTGCCCTAGGGACTTCAGGCTTGTGGCCTTTGAAGGACTTAATGGCATACTCAAGAACAACATTGGAGCATTGGTTATGAACAGTCACATGTGGTGAGTTCACCCTAGAATGGTCCAACAATCAGTGTCGATTTAAGTGCACATTTGATAAACAACAAACTGTAATGCATGTGCTGCGCTTGGTGAAATCTCGACTGCTTGGCACATTTTTATACATCCTGATTCTTCCATCCCTAGCCCAAAAGCTCCAATGCCACCAAAGGGATCAAAGCCACGAAGAGGTCGACGCTTGTGGGACAGCATGAATGTCTGGAAGGCTTTGTAACGTGTAGTCTCCTCGTCAAAGCACTCCCTGCAGACGAGGAGATCATCTATTGTGATGCGCACCCTGTCTGCCCAGCTCGTAGGTGTCGGAGACGGGAACTGATACCGCACATAGAAATGATTCGGAGACACCCCGAGCCAATGGTCTCTCTCGAGTTCATCCTCAAGGGCCTGGTACGTCACGACGAAACACGGCTCTATGAAGCCCTCTACATGTACCTCGACTTCGTTCTCCGTCACGAAGAGGTGTCGCTGAAGAGAAACCGACTTAGGCATATCTCACACGAAGCAGAACAAAACGCACCTCATCCTTGATTATCTTCGACCGATGTGGGCCGCCGACAGTATCTACGACATCACTGATGCGACCAAGGACGCGAACAACGGCGGATTCGCGACCCTTCGACTTGACGAACCTCACTATCTGAGCGATCTTCGCAGGCCCAGGTTCCGCATTACTGTACAAGATGAAGTCCGCTGCATGATACCTGTGGCCTCGGTATGCAATCCCATCTCTTAGGGGTGTGACAGACTGGTCCTGCTCCTGTTGGCTGAGGAGTAAACATGGCGGGCAGTTGTCTGGAGGTGGGCAGTTCCGCGGAAACAGCCAATGTTCTTTAGAGATAGAGGTAAAACTTGCGGTCGCTTCGTCGCACATGTAACTGGAAAATATACGCAGTTAGACAGACCGGCGCACAGAAAACAAGCCACTCACTCGCAGTAGAACACTGATGGGTCGGCGTCGCTGCCCAAGGATGTGTCACGGCACTTGCTGGATTCCACTTTCACTTGACCATAAGCCTGGTTAGCATCGACTTCACCACACGAATTCCAAAGGAAGAGCTCGCGTGGGTCGCCAAGCTCCTCAAGGATGCTCCGCGGTGCATGATCAAACCACTGGACATGGAGCTTCCGCCGTGCCTGGTTGATATGGATTATGCGTCCAAACCTACATGTCGCTCCATCAGAGCTTGGATCGGTCAGGCCCAGCATCATCACAGCACTTACCAGAAGAAGTCACTAATGACGGCGTCATCCGGTATGCCCGTCAACGTCCTTGGCATATCCACTGCTCTTTCATGTCGTTGTTCGTAGTTCCCTCGCGGTGTCAAGATCGTGTCACCGACCTACACAATTACGATCAACGACTTCGCCGAACAGCTAAAGACATCACAAACGAACCGAATACTTGATACCGTCGACAGTGACAGTCTTCCAATACTCGTCGACAATCCGATCGCCATGTGCGTAGGTGTCCAGACGCGTCTTCTTCGACTGAGCTTTCTTCATTTGCCGCTCGATGTATTCACCGAGACGCTGAAGCATCCATAGGCGGGCACGCTTCGCCTCGCTCTCGCGGCGGTCCTCCGGAAGCTTCGCACCAATGACGTGCAGTCGCTCGTTGAACCAGCCACGGGCTAGTTTGTCGATCAGAGGTGTGACGTGCGTGGGATTCTGGTTTTCGGGACGAAGGACGGCGAGGTCGAGATTCGTCTCATTCCGGATTGGCGGACGAACTCTAGAAGCTACCGTCGGAGCAGGCATCGAAAGCCTCGACATGGATACATTGCCTTCCAGAACCCGGCGAACTGCAGGAACACAATTCAAAGATTCGCCACCCCGAGTCTCGATCTCGGAGAGCACCACCAAGATCAATGGGACCTGTGCAGTTTGTTCGATGATCTCTCCAAACAAGGGGAAGGAAGTGCATACCGCGGCAAGGAAGTCTTCGGGTTCGATGCTGACTCCCAAGAGGGGGTCCTTCATCCGAGTCGTCGATTCGACCAGCTCGTGCCACTCTAACCTTTTATTCTCCTTGGCCGATGAAAGCAAGAGTTGCGTGACCCTGTGTCGTCGATAGAATCCGAGATGACAGGTGAAGTATCCATCGGCTGGACCTCGAAGCTGATACCAGGCATACTTTGTCTGAACATAAAGCGGGCTGATCCGGAGATCAGACGCGGTTTCAAATATGTTCGAATGACTTACTCGTCTCTAGTCTCGTAATCCAGGCTGTACCGTTCAATTCGTGTGGTTCTGAGGCGCTGCAGTGACCCTTCGACATCGTCCTCCTGCCCTTCATCTTCCTCATTTGCGTAGACAGGTGAGACGAAACCACCCGCTTCAAGCTCATGCCTGTGTGTGTTCTCTTCGTCAAGAGAAAGGAGTTGATAATCGGCCTTCGGGTCGAAGATGGAGAAGTCGGAGAGGACGCGAACAGGAAGACCGCCGTCTCTCGCGTCATCAGGATCTTCACCAAAAATGACTGTGTCTGCCTCCTCATATAGATCACCGGGTTGAGCTGCGTATTGCAGATCTACATGGTATGTGAGAACTAATTTCTGATTACGGAACTATTGGCACTCACTAGGCGTGTCCTTCCGAACATCCTTCGGCCTTGCGATTACAAGCTTGCGCTTAACAGAACTAGGCAGCTGAACAGTCAGTCAGTGGCATGTTTAGCAATGTATGCGATCAACCCATTACCAAGCCCACCGTGTCGTCTCGTTCCTTTCGCTTCGGGACGCGGGTTCGCGATGTACTCGAGGATTGATCGTCCTCGCGCAGTGGCACCGGTGAGTCAGAAGCCTCTTCGGGAAAGCTGACGTCGAACGCAGTGGGTCGGATCCGCCGGGACATAGCTCTCACAAGGCAAAGGGTCAAGCTCTCAAGCTCGCGGACACCAATCGCAGTGCGTCTCAGTGCGTGGCGGTAAGTAGACGCGAGTCGCGGCCACGATCACGAAGCGCGGGAGGCGGACGCGTCAGTCACGAGTACGCAGCTATTTGATATGTCACCGTTATGTACCGCCAGCGGCCCCGTACTTAATTTGAGACACTTTATAAGTAGAGGATGTTCATAGCTAGAGTCCTCGCACTCGGTTCTCGCACAAGTGGTACGCTCACGGGCATGTCATATTATTGCATACAACAGGAGAGCATGGTTCATGAGTAGATGGTGTATGCATGCGATGTAATCTCCCATCGCGGTCCCCCAAATCATCAAGCGCAGTCGTCAACACTAAACAACGCTCAGTTCATCTGTCTGATGAGCTTGTTGATGTTCTCTTCCCGGTTGCCGAAGTCTCCACCCTCCACGAAGTGCTTGAATTTGCGAGTCCTCCAGCCGCCTGTTGGGTTGGAGAGCTTGAAGGGCCACAGGAAGTTCGAAGCCTATTTATGATGTCTCACGAGATGCAAACAACGAGATTAACATCGTCGACTAACCTGCTTGAAGTTGGGGCCAGCAGTGTAGATCTCATGCACAAGATCCTCGACAGAGAGGATGTCGTACTTGCTCAGTGAGGCCTCGATGACGCCGTTGTTCGTCAACGGGATGCGCTGCTTGTCGACCTTGCCATAACCGCGCTTATAAATCAACTCTCGTACCGACTTCAAGTTGGGCTCGCTAAACATAATTAGGTTACCGAACAGTATACACGAGCCACATGTACGCACCCGTACGCGACGTAAGGCTCAACCAAACGTAGCATCTGCTCAGTTGCCTTGGTGACTTTGACGAACACGCCGTTGTTGATCTGGAGCAGACGGAGGAGCTGCAGAATTTTGCGGGGCTTGGGTGCAATCTCATTTATACTGTAATCTCGCTCAGGATACGGATCGTTCTGCGCTGGTGTACAAGACTTACCCCCGAATACGGATGACGAAATAAACTTTTGCTTGTGCGGGCACGTAGAAGTCGCCTGCAGCACGGGCTGCCCGCTTCAAGCGAACCTCCTCCTTCTCCTGGGTCAGGTACTCCTTGACATAGGCCTCAGCACGCTTGAAGATAACCTTACGCTTAGCCTTGGCCGCCTGCAGAATCAAGACCTCGTTAGACTCATCTCAATGCATCGCAAGGATAAACCACGATTGTCAATAAAGATCAGTCCCGAAAGATGGTATGTTTCTGGCAACACGGTGAAAACGAAAATCCCACTAGCCGAAAGTAAAGGTATGCATCACAGGAACAAACGCGAGGTCTGCCGCCGTCTAGTCCCCAGACTCACCTTTCGCGCAGCGGTAGCAGCAGCAAGCTTCTCCTCCCTGGCCTTTTCGTTCTGCTTGCGCTTCTTGAGGAGTGTCTCGGGGACCTCGATGTCCTGTAGCACTTGATTCAGTTATTAGCTATCTCATGGATGTTGTCCAGTAACGTACCGCAACACTCGGGACGCTTGGATGGGAACGCGGAAGTCAGTCACGTCGCAAGGAACCATAGGGTAAGCGTACGCACGTTGTGGAGGGGGCCATTAGAAGGTCTTGAGTGCCGGCGTTGGTGATAGGCGGTTGTACAGAGTCTGGTCAGGGCGCTGTGGCTGGAAGCAACTGTACAGTACCTCGTTACATTCACACGGGCCAAGTTTGGTAAATGCCGCTCACAAGCGTTTACACGTAGGTTCGAGGGTCTTGGTATGAGACCACGCTTACATGCCCCCTTGTCGAGTCGTCTGAGGTCGTCCATTTGCAGTTCGCACCATTCACGGATTTCTGGACATCCCGCAGCATTCGTATTATGCAACTGTTGTGCTGATGTTACACGGTGTCAAGGATTTATATACACTGTCCACTTGTCTACCGAGACTCGTCGCCGAGCAAGTCTGCGGGTCCCCACCTGCCTCTGTTATCGATTGCTAGTTACACCCTAGCTTCGTGTTCAAGCAACTATTCTGTGACTTTAGTGAGCCAATCAATTATTCTTGGCGCCACTTAGGCCCATGACACTTTCGACGACATCCCGCGAGCTGACTCAGACCTCTTGTATCCAACGACTAATTTCACCGACTGCATTGGTCTTACCTCTCCTCTCCTTACTCTGCTGCCTACTCCATGATGCCGTCTAGAACAGATGTGCGCGGTTCCGACTCGAGGCATGTCAATAACCTCTTGCATACACTGAGGTATGTATGTCGTTGGGCACTTGAATGTACTGTTTGCATTCTAAATAATCCTCTCCTTGCAGAGGAGAACAGTATCGTCACGAACAGAATCTGCAGCGCGCGAAAGCTCGTGGTCCCATCCCAAGTTTGCACAACTATCCGACGCTTCCGTTCGATCAGATTTATACGGAAAGCACGGCCCAACCTGAACCTCCTTCCTCTACCCGTCAGTCGCCTCTCGTCCACTTGGGTCCTGAGGGAATCCTCGAGTATGCATATCCTAGAGGCCGTGTACCTGGTCCAAGGCCTCCGCCAAGCTGGAGCGGCCTGTTCGCTCAGGGGGGCGAAGGCAAGGATGCAAATCCGTTAGGGGATGATGAGCGCGCGTGGCGCTCAAATGCCCTGTCTCTGATTCATGCACATCTTTCGCCATCCTCTGGTTCTGGCGTGGCAACCATTCCTCGCCTGACCCTGCTCTGCCTCCAATATCTCGTCTCGCTGTATCCTGGGCAGGACGCATCAGATGTGTTCGCTGAGGATGTCGTACCCTACATCCCTGGACATCTCAGGCGAGATCTCATGCGTTGGTCAGCGGTACACGACCCCCTTCCCACTTCCAAACTGCTCGCTTTAGCGGAACCTGACGGCCATGTTGATGGGGAGCTCATAGTCGTAGGGCCTCGCGCCTCTTTGCCACGCGACATATTCAGGTGGCCAATGTCTCGGCATGTGCCTGCAGGGGGCACTCCCGTCGTCAGAACAGTGGAAGAGGAGACCCCCGATGCTCTGGAGTCGTGGGACTCTCCTTCATCTGAAGAGCGCGTATCGCAGCCGATGCGGACATTGGTTCTCTTGTCAGTCACCTTGCCGGTAACTACGCTGCTCACCTTCCCGCCGACGCTGACCCACTTGGCATTACTCGCGGTACCCACTCACACGCCCATTTTCCGTTTGCCGCGCGTGTGCCCTCTCATCGAAGTTCTCGACATCTCGTTCAATAAATGGCTTGGTCAGCCTCACGCGGGTAGCTCGTCGGTCCTGCAGCGGATCGAGTGGGATAGATGGAGCCGTCTCAGGGTCCTCGCGTTGAGGGGGACGGGAGTCGGGGAGGAGATCGTGTCGCGTGTTAACAAGGGACGCTGGGTAGATGTTGACATTGTCGGTACAGTGCCTCTAGAGATCGCCATGAGCAATCTTACGCTTGGTCTATGAAATTGTTGTGCTTCATGTCTTGCTGTGGGCACGTTGGGCGTCGGTGCTCAGAGCGGAAGTTAGGAAACATGAATACCGAAGCATCTTGTTACACAATCCCTACATACAACCATGCCCTTACAATGTTCCAACGTCACCCCAGAGTCGAGCCTTAGTGTAATGCGTCAAGTGAACAATCAACGTCAGGTCGACGTGTCTAAGTAAGTATGCAAGTCGAACGGCACGAGCGTCTGTAGGTCAACGTTAGGAACATCCGAAGATATTTGAACACGACGATAGCTCACCTCTGGGGTCTCTGGCTCAGCAGACTTCTTAGCAGGTATACTTGATGCCACAGTAGTTGGCCTCGTTATCCCTGGCGGTGTCACTCCAGCTGGCCAGCTGGAGGGCGGAGGCAGCTTGACTTTCTGGTCATGAAGCATGGTCCAAACCACAGCGGTTTGTCGAGCGGCCAACTCTACACTCGATACCACCGGCTGCCCTGTTCGATCTGCCAAACAGTGAGAATCATACCTCATAGAGACGAGATTGTGCGCGTACACAAAATGGCACTGTCAATGGAGTCCGCGAGGGCTTCACGTCTGTCTTGACCAAGGTACTGCGTTACAGGACCCTTCTCCGGGACAGCATACGCAAGCAGACTGCCGACTTTCCTGAGCTCCCAAAGGTACTGACTCCGCTCTTCGGCAACTGACAGACGGTTCGCTTCAGCGTACAGGTTCTGCGCACGGTGTAGGAGCCGTTCTGTGCTCTTCGAATCGGCCATCTCCTTGTCCTCAGCTACGACATCGCCGGACGGGACGCTGATGGGAGACATTGGTGGCTGGGTCCCAGGCGGGTAGTAAGGTAAGGGGATCGAACGCGTGGCTTCAATGAAACCTTGTATATGAAGGTTTATCAAGAGGTGGGCGGGGTTGACGGATGTAGAGGGTATGTATTCGAGTCGGCCATCGGTCTTAAACAGCGGGGGTGATGCCTCCGTGTTCTCTGAGAGCACTGAAGGGAAGTACTTGTTGAGGAGGTCGATAGCTTCGTCTATCTGGCCCGATAGTATACATGTGCGGATCTCTGTTGGCGAGCTATGTAAGAGAAATAGCAACTGTGTGTACATTCCTACCTTTGCGAAGCTCGCCGGATGATAAACGAGCTTTGAGCGGAGCGGGAAACGTGCTTCCATCCGACGTCGTCATTACCTCGTCTCCGTCCGCGTCCACGTACTTGATCGCACTGTCGCGCGTAAATGCTTGCACTGTCTTCGAGCACGCATTGTGGCAGAGGTAGTCAAGAACGAGCATCCGCTACCACGGTCTGTTAGGAAGGTCTGGGAGCGCTCGCACCGGGTATGGCGTACATACCAGTTCATCTGGGGTGGCATCCAGAGATCGGGCCTTGCCCTGCGCCTTGTTGTGGTACATGCTGGATCCCTCAGCCATATATGCAGGTAAGGGCCCACTCCAGCTGCAATCCGACGTGGGTTTGGGCAGTCAGAAGGATGACGGGGCCTGTGCAAGAGCCGTCGCCGTACTTACTCGCGTGAGATGGGTCCCGAGTTCTCCGCAATGCGCGTGACGCGGTGAATACGCGTGTCCTTCGAAGTTCGAACTCAACGCGTTCTCAAAGCGTGATTGCGTGCTGTGGTTACACTCCGCAGAATGCGTGGTTCAAAACTGCGGCCACCATGCCAGTAATCGCCTCTCGCATCCGAGATGCGTCAAACAAGTCTCAGAGTGTGATGGTAGACGAAAGGCGGGCCTTGGCAGGGCGGTGAGGGAATTGATCCTTACTGCCCTTATATGGCATGCACGGTCCGAGCAGGGCAGAGCGTCGAGCGGTCGTCCGACGAGCTCTGGCAACCTCCGCGCTCTCCTCGCCCCCCTCACTGCCAGCGATACTGCATGCTGGGGCGAGCATGTTTGGACCAGTTATTCTCAGTGATATCCTTGGGTGGGCGTCCATAGGCAGCTGGCTTGGGGCGCAATTTCCGTGAGTCGCCTCAAGGTCGTGGTCGCGTGTCGTATGACTTGCAATCCTAGCCAGGTTATCGAGAACATTCACAGGCAGTCGGCAGATGGTCTTGCACTCCCTTTTCTGCTCAACTGGGCACTAGGTACGTGAATCAAGTGAGTGGTTCTCGTGCACCGTCAGTCATCCATTCCCCTTAGGTGATGCCACGAACCTTATTGGTTGCATCCTCACCCATCAATTGCCGTTTCAAGTGCGTCGCATATATTGAAAGAGGGAGTGCCAGCTCAATTGACCTGGTGTGCACAGACGTGGTTGGCAGCATATTTCTGCTTTGTCGACTTCAGCCTTCTCAGCCAGTACTTCTACTATCGCTACAAGTCGCCATCTAAGCCACCGCCTTACCTGTCAACCCGCTCCCGAACGACCTCCGCGGCCCCCACCCACCGCTTGTCCATGGAGCGGGAAGCGACGCACTATCGTACACTCTCGAGCGTGGCGGCAAACGTCGCAGCTGCAGCGGCCCTCGCAGCAGAGCATGAGGAGCACACTCGATGGCACCGACATAGTTTCGAGCGCGTACCCCACTCCGCAGTTGAGGCACGGGACCTCCTCGCCGAAGAAGAGGACGATGTCGATGAAGAGGGGCTTGCGCGCCTCGCTGACAGTTTCCATTCCGAGGGTGGTCGCTCGGGACGTCGTAAGAAGGTTTCCTGGAGTCGGGAGCGTGGGGGAAGTGTGGGTCGACATGCACACGGGACGACGTCTCCGCCGAGCAGGATGCATACGTCTTTGCAGATGACTGTGCCGCCCCAGGTTGAAGAGCCAGACTTGCTCGGCCGGGGTCGATCGTTGTCTCGTGAGGTCCCTGACGAGGAGGAGGCACAGTGGTCAGCTTCACAAAGGCGGAGCTCGCGGGCGAGTCGGAAAGGCGCGAGTATGGTATTCCTGGGCATGTGGGCCTTATTTGGAGTGGGGACGTTGCTGAATGGTCAGCGAGGTCTTCCGTCAACCAAAGCTCTTGGCAGGTCAGGCCGAGTGATGCCTCGTTCAGAGGCCACCTTGCCTACCTACGAGGAGATACGTGCTGTGTCTCCCGGCGCACGCCTCTATTCCGCGGACGTTGATCACAACCCGGTGTTCGAACGCACAGCGGATTCCACACATTACGCCGCTGCCGCCACGCAACCAGAACATTCAGTTGAATTCATCGTTGGTCGTATATCTGCCTGGATATGCACAACACTTTACCTTTCGTCACGCTTACCTCAAATTTGGAAGAATGTGAGTGATCCGGTCCTTTTTCCGTCAAGTAGTCACTAATGATGGCATCAGTTCGTTCGGAAATCCGTCGAGGTACTGCCATCAGTCATGCTGCGCGTGAGGCATGGATACTGAACTTTGCGCCGCTGCCCAGGGACTGTCTGTATATTTATTCGTTTTCGCGTTCTTGGGCAACTTCTTCTATGTCGCATCGATCCTCACATCTCCAAAGCTTGGACTCCCAGAGCCTGAAGCAACTGCCTTCATCAAAGAGAGCATCCCGTGCGTGCATGGCCCTCGGTCATCGTCGCCAATCACTGACAGGTTGTCCAGGTATCTACTCGGGAGCGGCGGGACGCTGGTGTTCGACATCACTATCGTTACACAGACTTTCATCTACAAACCGAAGACACTCCGTGGCCGTCGTACCTCGCGGTCATTAGCCGCGGAGGAGGAGGGTCTACTCAGTGCTGGTGCGACTGGTACAGAGGACGCCACCACTCCTTCGCGCCGGCGGACTGGCGCATCGGCGGATTCGACGACGCTCTGAACTTGCCGATTGAGATTCACTAGGAATTCGCTACTTACGTGGTCGTGTCGAGCTGTACACACTGTAGAGATAGGTCTGTGTCGTATCGTATTAGCATAACATAAGTCTCTGTATCTCTACGCCATGCCCTTTGCCGATCGCAGTTTATGATGGTGATGGATGTCTGCCAGTCAAGACCTTACAGTAAGTATGGGTGTACTAAGTAACCAACGGAGACTAACGGACCTGCCACACTCCAAATAAGCGCATACAGGGCTATTTACTTGTGCAATGTGAGAGTGGGTTAGAAAGCCTCCCTTACATGCTCGGCCGCGATGTCTGCTGCATCACGACCGCCTCGCAAACGCGCTGCCACGTCTAGTGAAGATGTCCCGGGATCGTCCAAAAACCCTCAGAAGAAGACGCGATTTGTCGAACCAGAGGAGGATCCGGTGAACTTTGCGGAAGAGGTCGACGCCAATCTCGAGACGCGCCAACGGCGGGGGCGCGTCAAAACGGAGGGCTATGAGTCCGATTCGAGCAACGACGAGGAGGACGTAGTGACCGGCAGGCGCTCAGGGGCAGACAAGGAGGACGAGGACATGTTCGCGATAGGCGAGAAGGAGGAGAAGGCGGAGGAGAGTGGGAAGAAGGAGCAAAAGTTCCTGCGACTGGGGGATATCGAAGGGCAGGAGTTCAACGAGCAGACCTCTGACAGATCCGAGAGCGATGAGGACGAGCTGGCGGGTGAAGACGAGACCGAGCGGCTCAAGAAAGCGGGCATGGGATTCGAACTCTCTTCTTTCAACATGCGCGAGGAGATGGAGGAAGGCAAGTTCGCGGAGGACGGGACGTACGTCCGCACGTTTGATCCGCACGCCGCGCACGACAAGTGGATGGAAGGCCTGGACGACAGGGAGATTAAGAAGGCACGACGGAACCACCGATTGAGGGAGAAGGAGCAGAAGGAGAAGCAGAAGGCGGAGGAGGAGGAAATGCGTCAGCTGGGAGGCAAGCCAGAGATTGAGAAGGAGCTAGTCGGAAAGCTGAAGAAGGGGGAGACCGTGTTGGAGGCGTTGCAACGATTGGGTGCTCAAGCAAAGAAGAACAGTGCGAATAAACGCAGGTACGTGAACCTGTCTCTGCGAGGTCTGACTAACGTCTGATACCGCCTTAAGTACCAAACCCAATAATAAGCGCAAGGGCGACCTTGCAGACAACGCCATGGAGGTCGACAAGACACCCAAGGCACCGTCTGAGATAGACCACATTACCCACCTCGCTTCGACTCTCATGGGTCTCGGTGACACCGACATCTACTCGAAGACCTATGAGGAACTCGTACGCTCAGTCCGTTCTTCCGGCATTGTTGACTCGTCATGGGTGCCGCCGTCGGCCGACGTGAAGTACGAATACAAATGGGCCGTACTCGATAGTTCTGGAGAGGACGGCCGACTATTTGGTCCGTTCGGAGAGGAAGAGATTCAAGCGTGGTTCAAGGCCGGATACTTCGGTACAGCGGGGGAGAAAGTGCTCGTTAGGAGAGTCGGGGGAGAATGGGGAACATGGAATGACATTGTAACATGACCGCGGATGAAAGCCGTGCAGTTCTCCAGGTTGCCCGGCTCGCGGGCGGACACAGCGATATTCGACGTGTAACATTAGCTGTATCCATAGTCGTCCAGCTCAACCCATGTAGGCAGGAATGCTATATTTGATTACTCGCTAACCAGTTCATACAACGATCTACTCTACAACCTCTATACCCATCCAGAAACTCTTGAGTAATGCTCCAGACTCATAAAAAGACTAGTGACTGATATATTGGAAAACAAACGACACTTCAGGCAGTCCAACCTCAGCACGTAATAGGTCATCGTGATTGTTCTTCAGTTCAGCGTTGATGAAGTGGTTCCACCTGGGACACGGTGTCAGCCAAATCAGGCGCAACCAAGAACAATACGACACTTACGTGCTAGCGTCACCATACAGAAGTGCAGGGGCTCTGATGATTTGTCTACCATCCTTACAACGCTTACACTTGAAAGTTTCATGCGTCTCGCAGAGCGTCTTCTCGTTGAAGAGGAACAACTTCCGCAGAGCGTCGAGAGAGAAGTGGCGCTCGGCGTCCTCCTTCTCATCCACGACCGCAGACGAAAGCGCTTGTTTGGATGCTTGACGTTGAAAGATCTTCTCCTCGATGGTACCCGTCGAGATGAATCGGTACACGAAACCTGAATGCTCAACAATAAGACAGATACCTTGCATACGTTACTGTGCAGGCTTACATTCTTTCTTCTGGCCGTCACGCCATACTCGAGCCAACGCTTGTTGGTCGGCGGCAGGATTCCAGTCTGCAATATCATGAGGAAGCATCATAGTATATGATAAAGGGAACGCACCAGGGTCAAACAGAATTAATCGGTTTGCGCCAATCAGGTTGATACCGCATCCACCGGCCTTGCTGCTCAGCAAGAACACGAACTCTTTTCCTTCAGGGTCGTTGAACTGGTCAACCAGCTTCTGACGCTTGTTGATGGTCTGCGTGCCATCCAGGCGAAAATACCCATATCTGCGATGGAGTAAGCATTCGCGTCATTCGAGACGGAAGGTGAGAAGTGACGATAGCTTACTTCTTACTTCTCAGGAGTTTCTCGAAGAGGTCAAGCGTCTGGGTGTAGTTGCTGATCAGGACAATCTTATCGTTCGTCTCCGTACGGATGCGATGCAGGAATCTAAGATAAGGGCTGTCCAGTCGCTCAGTAACCTGTGCGTAGCCTACCACTTACCTCTCGAGCACTACGAATTTGCCGCTCCATCCACAGTGCACTGTCTGGTCTCTACCTCTGCTCTTTGCACTCGCGCCCGCGCCGTTGAAGTCAGGAGGGAGCAACTTCTCGGATCCACGCAGATCACTTGGGAGGTCTAGTAGTTCAGGGTGATTGCAGAGCTTCTTCAGGATATTGATTGCCTTGAGCGGCTGGGACTCAGCCCCACGAAGAAGCGCCTGGATTTCCGGAGATGAAATGAACAGTCGGTAGAGGGACAGCTGGAACTCGGACAGGCCGCAGAATACGACCTGTTCATATTTCACGGGGACTAACAGAGAACCGTGAGTGAGTGCGTTTTCTACTTCTTCGCAATGAAAAGTCTGGGATACGTACGATACTTAGAGAGTAGGTCGTTTGTGCGTCGAATGATGAACTTGGAGACGAGCGCACCGAGTTCCTTGAGCTTCTTCTCGCTCTCCGCCTTGATTGCATCGCTAGCGTCGGCATCACGTCCACGGATGATAGCATTCTCGAAGTTCTTCCTAAAGTCATTCTTGGAGCCCAAAAAGTTGGGGTTGGCAAAGTTCAACAGAGAAAAGTACTCCGAAAGATCATTCTGAAAGTCTTGAGAGTGAGTTTATCCAAGGGAAGTGCAGTACTGCAAGAAACGCACCTGAATCGGGGTGCCAGATAAGATGACACGCCGCTTGACGTTCAGACCACTCAGGGCCTGGAACGTTTGAGATTCTGTCAAGCCTCAGCTCGAGCCCGTCGATGTACGAAACGTACAGCTCACCAGAGTTCTTGAGCCGGTGTCCTTCATCACATAGTAGCAACCCAATAGAGCAATTTGCCAGATGCGCAGAAAGCGTGCGTAGAGTCTCATACGAGACTATCATGACTGGAGACGGGGTTGAGCCGATCCGACGGATAAATGCAGCAGGAGGACCATACCCGGTTGTGACACGTTTCTACCTCCTGCGGCCACCCAACGCGCGACCCTCTCTAGCATCTCCGCTTTGCCACCTTTGCCATCAATAGCAAACGGAGAGATGGCATCCTTGCCGAGCCACTTAGCTATATGCTGTCAACTCGGCCGAGAGTTGTGAATGCTCGAGCACTTACCAAGTTCGTTAGCCCAATTCTTCACCAGACTCGCGGGGCATGCGATGATGCATTTCTCTATGGTGCCTTTGCTCGCATGCGGGGATTGCTTCAGCAAAGTCCACATGAGAGCAATACATTGAAGGGTCTTCCCGAGCCCCATCTCATCAGCCATAATGCAGCCGTATTGGTTCTCCACCACCATGCCGGTCGTACATCTATATAGAAACTTGAGGCAGGATCAAGTAAGTGACATGTCTCCGAGTTACACAAACGTAGCCTCACCTTGACACCCTCCACTTGATGCGGTCGCAGGACTTTGCTTAACCGAGGATCGATGACAACAGCAACTTTGTCATTGCGCTTCTTCTTCTCTTTGACACCGCCCAATAGCTCCTTCAGACTCTTATGCGGGTTGTACATGCCCGCAGTCTTCTCCCTAGCTTCCTGCGCGGCTTTCTCTTTTGCCTCTTCTTTTTCTCGTTCTCTACGTTCCTCGTCTGTTTCCCTGTCATCTACCGTCGGGTCATAGAGGACGATAGCATGATCTTCCATGGGGTCGTGCAAGGGTCGTGGGAGGAGATTGGCAAGTGGACGGATCCCAAGGGCGGCGTTTGTCTGTATGGTAGGGATGATTGAACCATCTTTGTTCCGCATTTCAGGGATGGAGAATCGACGAGTGACCTCGCCGAAAGGCTTGACCTTGTACACAGGATAGTGGACGACGTTGCTGTCCCGCGGTCGCTCGGGGAAACCGTTCTTGTCCAGCTTTTTCTTCTTCCTCTGCGGCACATCACCATCCTCCGACCCAGAGTCGTCGGACTTCCTTTGCTGCTCCTTGTAGTCTGCTCGTTTCCTCTTGCGCGCGGGCTGATTACGTTGGACTAGACTGGTGGGCGGCTTGAAAGGTTTGCTGATTCGAGAGCTCTCCTGGAGACGGTCAACGACTTTGCCGTCTGAGGTAACGGGGACGCGCCGCAGCATAAGAGGAACGGATAGGTCTGAGACGGGAGGAGCCGAGCAATGACCGAGCGAAGCTTCGGGTTGAAGCGACCTCGGGCTGCGAGTCGGAGGGAAACGCAAGCGGCGTGACAAAGTAAACCGTAAACGCGACGCGTCTGTGGTGCGTGACCGTGTCGCTTATTTTGTCCGTGTCCAAACTGGGAAAACAGACACCGCGCTTCAGACCGGCGTCTGGCGGGTTCGCGACTACTAGCGAGCCTCGCGCGACTCTGAATCTACCAATTCGCTCTCGTGCTCGTACGCGTAGCGGTGCCCATCCTCTGCTTGCTGCGTGTTAGATGTCTTCAGAAGAGGTTGCATCTGGCGAGGAGTATGAAGTCGGTCAGTAACATCAACCCTGAGTCAGCAGCGGTCTCACACCGAGTCTGCAGAGTCCATCCGACAGGCCAAAGTTGTGAGAGGGAGACAGGGGAGAAAAGACTGGGTGAGTATGATATTCAAGCAGTGAGATCTCACACTCAGAATCTTACAGAGTTACTTGGTGAAAGTAAGTCTGCTTTAGCCTTTGCCCTCTGTGTATATCTATCGGCTTCGTCACCGTCCAGTGGAAGAACTATAGCAATGAGGACAACACGTTCGTTGGTATCCTTTGATTCTCATATTGATTCGTTGACTAGATCCGTATAGCTGGGAACCACCAGAGTCTTTCACAGGTGGCTCCGAACATTTCATCTCCGAGTTCTGGTTGCGCGTCAACACCGGAGCGAGAGATTGGCAAGATTTCTCGAAGTTCAAACTGGGTGACGAGCTCTTCCCAACGGGCCCTCCACGTATGTCCCGACAGCTTTCCTTCTCCGCTGTATCTGATCTTCATGTCAGGTTTGAGATCCAAAACAACACCCAAGAAGCCTCGGGAAAGTGCAAAGGCTTCTTCGCCGAGTACTATGGAACCTTCCGATGAGTCCGAAGACGAGGTTAATTCCATCATAGGCGATGACGATAGGCCGAAGAGGAAACGTCGCTCATCGGATGTACTTGAAAGCGCCTCTCTCAAGCGTCGTCGGGGACGTAAGTCGGAAGTCCAGGAAGAGGACTTGCACACTCGTGCTCATTCCTCCTTACGACGCAAACGTTCGATGCCCCAAATGACTTCGGCCACAGCGACGCGAAATACGGCAAGTGGCTCAGCATCCAGGCGCAAGCCCACGTCCGCTCGCAAATCTCCGTCCAGAAGTCCCGCCCTTGCTTATCGCAGAGGTAAACGAGAGTTCGACGAGGATTCAACACCAGATGAAATTTTGTTACAACCTACACCAAAATCTCGCCCACGGAAGACGAAAAGGACTCTCACAGACGTTGCTGTAGAACAGGAAATCGAACTCGAACTACAGTACCCATCCGACCCTTCGTCACTGGGCGGATCTACTGCTGGCGCACAAGAGCCTGCGATGTCAGACCCATCTGTCTTCGGTATACCAATTCTTTTGACAGAGCGGGCTGAGCTACCACAACCTGCGTCTGCTACGGCGGAGTTGACTGCGTCTGTGCCTCCGCACCGCTCCCGCAAGGCCAGAGTGCAGAGGTACGAAGATACTCTCCTTGGTGCTGGCGAAGGATCAGGCATTCCGGCAAAGGCGAAGTTCATGCAGCAGAATGGCACCGGCTTCGGATCACAATCAGCGCTACAGGCCGACGTGAGCCCATCGACTGGACCTATACGGAGAAGCACGCGTCCTCGCGTGCCGAGTGCAAAGGCGGGTCCGGGGCGTTCATCTTCTGGAATGGTCACCGGAAGCACGTCGCTGTTGACGGCCACGAAGGGCGCCTTACGAACGATAAAGGGTAAAGTTTTCCCTGCCAGACGAGCCAGGGCGAACGAACAAGGTCAAGAAAGCGGGGACGGGGATGAATTGTCTGCCGCTGTAGACGGCAGCAAAAGGGAGCCCGAAGTTGTAGAGCAGCTGCCGCCCCCACCTACGGGACAGGAACTCCTACGGCAGGCAGGTTACAATGCGGCTGATGCACAGAATCTCTCCGATTTTGAAAATGACATCGACGCGCACGGCGAGCCCGATCCTGATCACCCGCAACCGCCACATGAGGCGGTCAATGAGTACGCCGATCCAATTATGCATTGCCTGATGTGCACTGATTTTTAACAGGCAATCAAACACTGTTGTAGCCGAGCAGATAGCTGCGAACGTGCAGGAGGATGCGAAGGGAGAGACAGTTACCGATGCCGCTCAGGCCTCTTCACAAGGGGACACAATCGCAGGTGTGCACTCTACCGCACCCGAGGTCGCACCAGAGCGCTCGTTCCAAGGATGGCGCGTGTCAACGATTTTCGGACCTTTGTAGGTAGATCTCCATGTTTACAATGAACAGCCCATTAATCTCTAGGTTTCCACAGTGGTATTGGAAAAGAAGCAATGCCGGCCAAACAGGAGGAACAGGCTGAAGATACAGCCAATGCATCACCGTAAGTTCTGTACTCACCTTGTATTGTGCAATGTTAACGCATGATCGTAGAATTGAAGAATCCGCGAACCACCTGTTCCTGAGCTTGGACTACACGACATCTGTCCCCGTGCGACTGAAAGACACCTATCCCCCAGGGTCACAGTTGGAACATCAAGCGTTCCAGTCGAATCCTGGCCCTCCGGGGAAGTTCTATAAAAACGAGCATGTACCCGCCGTTCTGCAGACTCTCCGTACGGAGGGTTCTACAGCTAGACTCGTCCTCGATGGGGCCGCGGACGAGTCACATCGTGAACACTTCGCTCGTTTCTGCTCACGTCTTCATGCCGGTGAATTGGTTAGTGGAGATGCTAGTTAGTCTTGACGAAAGGCTGATCGTGTTACTGTCACAGTTTGTCGAGCTGACCGGCGTAAAGCTTTTCGCCATGTTTTCTTCTGAGAACCGTGCGCTGGGCGAGCGTCTCTCGCCGCCTGCGAATCTGCTGGGTCTCAGTGACACCGTGCTAGTCGCCCAGGTTGCGATCGAAAACCACTCAGGTTATGCAGATGTTGTGGCTTATGCGGACAACACACAGTGGTCTGCTGCGTAGAGAGGGCTTCCGTCGTTGTGTTGTCGTTCAATGCTTCAAGTGTAGTGTATATGAAAGTCCACTGGTCGCGTTCTTCTTGCTCTCATCCATCCGTCTGTTACTGCTGCTGCTATGAATTGAACGCTTCAATCTATGGATAATGAGTGTGACGCGTGTGGTGGTTCTCCGACGGTGTTCTTCGTACACGTTACATGTTCAGATGAGGTTCGTAGCCAACTGACGGTGCTCAACTGCTGCGAACAAAATCCATTCACCGAACAAATGATACATGACCGCAAGCCCGTTCAAAAAGATATGCAAGCCACACGACGCGGTATATACACGATACATATGGAGTCAGTTGAGCCTGGGAATAACATGAATACTACATGGACATAGTCCAGACAGCAATGCGGATTAGAGTAAACGATAGCTGGAGCAATCCGGAAAGCATGCAAGAGAGAAATACAAATTCGAAGAAGAAATCAAAGAGATCATGTAAATCTAGTCATCAGGTTGCGGTAGAAGTCGACCAGCAATTAAGCAATCTTTGACCCATCCAAAGGGCACGCAGTTCGCACCGGAGGCGACGCGACCAATATCTCCGCTGTCTTTCACGACGACGTAGTCATATTCGGACAAGTCTTTTGAGGATGCGTATTTGGCTTCTGGCACAGCCTCGACACTGGAAGCACCCATTGTAAGGATAATGAGAGGCACCATGCGGCTTGCTTCCTTCGCCTTCTCGACCTCAGAGGTGTTCTATATTCTTGCCGTTAGCAATGATTCTGCAAGCGTAAGACGGCGGAAAGCTCACTTTTCTGGCCTTCGCGACGGGCACATATTCGGGAGAAATGCATAAAATCCGTTTGACGGTGAATACCTTCGACGCGACCTTATTTTCCGTGATCGCGTGTAGATGTTCACTCGAATTCCCCCAGTCGAGATCAACAAATTGTGAAACACGAGCGTTCAGATACTCGCACGAGCCTGCCGGTAGAAGATACTGTTGCCAGTCTTGTTCTTGCCGCTAAAAATCGCGGTTCATCTCACGACTAGGTGACAATAGGAGATGACTCACCCCGCCAACGGTATCCAGGATCCAGTTGTAGTCCAAGCACGGTATTCCCAGAGCGAGAGCGATGAGATACTTAGGCTTTGTATTGCAGTCATCAGAAAGGAGGAACACCTGCTCGATGTCGTGGCGGACGGTGCATCCGATATCCTCGTATCTGACGACCCAGCGTTTGCCGCCTTGACTGTAGGTCCCGTCCATAGCGAAGATATCCGTCCAGTTGTCGATGACAATCCCACCGCTACCCTTGATGGCCTGCATCACCTTCCCCTTCGTCTTCTCCCAATGCGCGTTCTTGGGACTCATGGTCACCACGAAACCCGTCTTTACGAGCACCCGGCGTACGCTCTTGAGTGACCCAGCACTTCCGAGGGTCAACTTCGAAGGCGACGGGGAATTCTTAAGTGCATTGGGCCTGACGATAGGACAAACTTCTTCGGCAACCAGAGTCCTGTTATTCCAGACGCTGGCAAGAGTTCGGGACGCAATTTTGATGTCCCCCGCGTCAATCTCGAGCTGGTCAAGTTCCTCTCCGTTGTCAATCTCGACCGTGACTACACGATCAGAGTCGAACCGCGACACGTCCACCACGACAGCCTTTTGTTTGCCCGGAACCAGTATTACTTGATCATCCTTCATGAGTTTGCATAGGCGCATCTTCGTGATCTCGACAACATCCTCAGTCCCATCGTCGAAATGAATCAGGTACCGCGGAGGGGCCGTCGACGACAGCGAGTGTACTACTCCCGAGTAATAGTGGTTGTCTTGCCGCCACAGGGCGAAGACTCGGGTAGCCGATGATTCGTCCTCTGTGACAGTGGAGGATAATACCTTCCTCTTCTTGGCGGCTGAGCCGATGGGGGTATTCGACGTCTTCGTGCTTCGGGCGACGGCTCTGGAAGAGACACCTTTGGACGGGACCGAATTGACACGCTTCCGTTTCGCGCTCCGAGCCTTCGACCGTGGGGCCTCCTCGTCGACATCCATGTACTCATCATCCGCCAACTCCGTATCGCCTTCGTTGCACGCTCCTGGGAGAAGCAGCTCGGTGTCTTTGCTCACGGCTGTAGCGTCATCGGAAGATCCGGTGGAGGCCCTGCACTGTTTCAGCGCACTAGCTGGCGTCATGGAACGCGACTTCGGTCGCGACTGCTGGCCACCGCCTCTAGTAGCCAAACTGTTCTGGTCCCTTTTCGGGCCACTTCGACGGGTAGCGTGAGTGGTAGCAGAGGAGGTTGTCTCTTCCGAGGCTTTCGATGACGGTGCCGTACTCGTCTCCCTGGAGTGGTCCTGTAAGGCGCGACCTTTCTTGAGTGCCTTGACGTTGTTGGAAGTAACTTTGGCTGGTTCGTCTGTTCGCACCCTGGACTTTTCAGAGAGGTCGCGAGCGCTCTTTCTAGGACTCTTGACTGGAGAACCACCGGGGCGCGGGACCTTGGCTTGCACCTTCCCTTTTCCCTTGACAGACTGAACCGCCAGCGGGACTTCTTCTTCTCCGTCGTCACCGCTGTCGATCCTGTCCGTCACCACGGAGTCCGGGACTTCCTCGACTGGCGAATCGAGCCTCAACCGTGATACGCGTTTAGAAGGCGGATTGTCAGCTGCTTCGTTGTCCGTGCCTGGCGTATCGACGTCCATGGGCTCTGAATCAGGGACGACGTCAACGTCTTGTTTTGCAGCCGGAGAAGGTGGCCGGCGTCGAGGAGGAGGCGGGGCGTGCGGGATGTCCGTAGTTGCACTACCATTCACTGCATTGGTTTCCGACGGTTGCGTGTCTTGCACATGCATCCTCTGCACTGCAGGAAGTGCAGGCGCGGAGCGGATAGGCCTCGTTGACGGACCAACTCCCTCCACCTGGTACTGCCACCTGCGATGGACAGGAATCAAGCTAGCCAGTGCTTTGCCTACGGTCTTCCTACCGGTGGTAGTCGTGGCGATGGAGGGCTCAGCGAGCTCTGCGGGAAACTGTCGATCTATGAGATTAAAGGGATCAAAGTGACTAGCACCCGTGCCGAAGGATGTCCCTGCGCCCTCAGTGGCATCGGCTGGCTGCGTGGCTCCTATCTGCGTAGCAGGTTGCGTGGCAGCATAGGCTTGTGAGTTAGATGCGTATAAGTCCGCACCGAGAACGCGCTCATACGACGACGACGGCTCAGTCGAGACATCATCTACAGGAGACGAAGGCCTTGTGCTTGCGTCCTGGGTCTCCTGGTACACGACTCCGAATAACGGCCCTCGTGGCTGTGCATGCGGCTGGAACTCGTCAGCGGGCTGCGTGTCACCGCCCCGCATCTGTCGAGTGATGCTTGGCGATTCCTGGACAAGCTGACTCACGGTGTGAAAGGCCACACTTTGAGAGTTGCTCGAACGAGAAGAATTTGAAGGTGTTTCAGCCACCAGGATTTCGCCAGTGTACTTCAAAGGGCGGGGAGGAGCAGGGAGGGGCACTCTTCTCTCTACCCCAGAAAATGAGTAGGCGCTCGTGGATCGGACGGACGACGGCGTTTGTGGCGCAGAGAAATTGTCGGTGTTTGACTGTTGTAGTTCAGACAAAGGTATGTTGAAGGCCGCTGTGTTTGAGACGAAAAGCTTTTCGGCCTCTTCTGGCGGCAGTGGCCCTGCAAACGAATCCTGAGAAGCAGGTGATGGGGATCTCCGCCTCAGCGGTCGCGACCCATCTCGTCCAGGTACAGCACCGACTCGGCCCACATTATCCGTGCGTTGATGCGGAGATGGTATAGGCGATTTGAAGGTCACCCTAGAAGGTCTGAGACGCGATACAGCATCGAGATCCACGTCCTACGTCGAAGCAGTGAAATGTGCACACTTCAGTCGAATGATACACCAAAAGACGCATCGGCCACCTCACTTCTGTGGCGTCCTGCTCTACACGCCTGCTGGGATCAAGAGGACGAGACAGTACGGGCGAATGAGACGGAACGCTGTCGGCACTCCCAGACGCATGGACGTGCTCTTTCTGAGAGCCTTCGCTTACGGAGGCACCGTCGACTTGCGAGTCTGTTTGTGTGGAGGCCAGCCCGAAATAGTGATACTGTGCCGTGCTACCGTTTTGACTTGAGCTAGAGGATGATTCTAGTCGATTTGTCCCATCGTGAATTTGTTTCTGAGGAACAGCGGTATGTCTTCCCGCTCGAGTTTCTGGGACCGAATGTTGAGGCAGTACGGAATTGATGATCTGCGTAGCCTGCGTCTCTTCGCTTTGATCGAAGATGGCGAGTTCAGTATTATTAGTGTACATATAGCATGAAAGGCGTACGTACCTAGACAAAGTAGACGCGTCCATCGCGTACGTGTTACTCGCGTCTGCAGTTATCAACGTGTCGGGCTTGCACCTCGATCACTTAGGGCCCGTCCTGCGCGTGCTCCGAGAGTCCTGTCCGGGGAGGTCGCAACCGAGGAGCATTCAGAGTTTCGCTGCGACAGCCAGTAGATATCAATGCCTAGTGCATCCAGTGTATAAATCGTAGGGATTACAATGAGATTTAGGGGGTGCAATGTTGCAAGAGGGTAGGCAACGGCTTAGCCGCTTGGACGAACAAGGGCGGGGGTTGTCGCGCAGTGGCCGACGCGACCACTGGCACGACGCGGATCCATCCCCTTCATGGGCGCCTACCCCACGCGCGTGCAGATCACCTGACCTACTAGTTCATCGTCGGCCGCGTCGAACGCAGCCGCGGTCTCACCGTCAACCTCGCCTCCGCCGTCGTTGACAGCGCTGTCCTCAGTGCAGGTCGCTGCAAGTGCGCTGTCTTCATCTACTGCATGCTACTTAAACTGTCATCGTTCTTTCTAACCACTCTCCTTTAACGTCCCGTCATGACCCACGAGAAGCCTAGGAGCAGTCGCAAGCCAATGGTGCTGGGTCGGATGGTACATGCGTACCCGCCGATACCAATTTACCTGGATGAAGACTATGAAGATACCGAACCGACTGCCACAGAGCCCACCAAGTCTAGTAGTACGAAGTTCAAGTCCGAGTCGACCCACAAGACATCCTTCAAGGTCGATTCCGACGCGAAGGCGGACGCGATTGCCGAGGCCACAGGCTTAACTACTTTGACTGTCCATGGAACCATCCCAGTACATACTGGCATTCTTCCCGTCATTCCACCGACGACGCCGGTCGCCAATGACAATGGAGGCTTCTCCCCGCTCCCTACCACCACTTCACTGGCTGCCGCTGGGGTTACATCGACGCTGTCTGCTCTCGCTACTCACAGCCTGTCAAGTGATTCGGAGTCGGGCCAGTCTACCTCGTCTCAAGGACACATCTCTACCGTGATTATAGTCCTCGTGGCCGTCGGTGGTGTATTCTTCATCCTGCTGGTGTTCATCATCTGGAGAGCTTGTACAGTGCCCAAGAGGCGCCGTTGTCCCACGCCGTCTCTTCCGATCCTCCAGGACCCTTTTGCGGATCAACCTGCTGCAGGCGACGAAGAATCGCTCTTCGGTGGTAAGGAAAGGCTCTCTGCTCGACCCAGCAGCAACGTCGGCTTTAGCTGGACGCACTATTCTCATCCTTCGCTGAGCAAGACGCCGACCTTCTCAGGCACCCGACAAGGTGATGCAGCTTATGTCTCAGAGAAGGTCTCGAGTACCACGTACGCAAATGCTGGGCCATCCGCCAATGCTGCTCATCTCGCAATGTCTGAGAAGGTATCGAACACCACGCCTCCTTTGAAGCCATTTCTTGCATCGACCACTCCAGCGCGCGTAGGCAAACGCGCATCTATCGCGTCTCAGTCGATCTACCCGGGGACTCCTCAATCGGATTACGGCATCGCGGTCGGGAGTGCCTCGCCCCTAACCGCGGATGGTATGCCCCTCCTGCAACGGAGCGTTTCAAAAACCTCCACTAGGCGGCGATCGCGAACTCAGCGCAGCCTTCATTCTGCACAGGAGATGCAGAGCGACGTCGAGGAAGTTGGGTCCAAAGATGTTTACGATGGTCTTCGACCAGAGACTATCGTAGTTCCCCACCCTGCACCGGTCCTCAAGAAGTCCAGTTCTGCCAAGGGCCGTGCACGCGTCAAGGCTCCATATGCTCCAGGGACAATGCTGCGCGCATCGTCGACCATGGGAGCGCTGGTTTACTCGGACAATCCGTTCGACGAGTCACAGTACGTTCTCCCTCCGCTGTCTCCTGCACTTAAGACAGAGGCGACGCGGGTGCGTGACACGAAGGCCCTCGCTTCCGCTCTTGGACTGGCCAGCCCAACGCCGCTCTCCCCGCAGTCTACTGTCCACCCGGATGACTCCATCACGCTCGCCGGTGAACGCCGGAAGCTCCGTCCTGCAAGCCAGTCTTTCTCTCGCCCGCAGAGCCAGGTTCTCAGTCCGAACATGGAGGCCAGCGCGCGTCTTGGTAACCTCATGTTGGCGAACTTCTCAAGCATGACTTCTCTGCCTTCTACTCGTACTGTCTCAGGTACTGCGGACACCGGTGTTAGCGGCGGGCGAAGCAAGCTTACTCGGAAGCGGGCGGATGACAAGCCTCCTCGTGTGCCCTCGCCGCCTCCCATGCCCTCTCTGGCTCAGATGGCGCTGGCACACACAAACCCCGAAGAGTACACGGAATATGCGAGTCCGACATACAGCATCTACGGGTTGTACGAGGCAGACAGGAAGAGTCGAGTACCGGGTGGAGGTGGATATTAGTGAACACTCGGACCACAGTGACCCTCGCTAGGTTTGTATAGGTGTACTGTCGGGACAGTCTACATTAGAGTGTATGTAACAACTACGATACGGATACTCCGGTGTAATCATACTAGATCAGTGGATGTCCACGTAGTCTGGTTAGGCTCGTAAACACTGGTTGATAGGTCGACAAGATCTGGAGGGGCGGATGACCTCATTAATGCAGAGCGTGTACATAACAACAGACATGAAGACAATGACCGATAAAACCCTTTGAATACTGTGATCAATCAGCAGCTTGTTCCTCGGCCACTCTGGCGATTGTCGCTTGCTCGTCCGACACTGGGGCGTCAGACGGGACCTGCAGCGCAGGCTCTGCGAGTCTCTCTTGCTTGACCCGTGCTTCCTCCTCTTCCTTTCGTACCTGTTCCGCTGCCGCCTTCTGTACACCTTCCCGCTCCGCCTCCTGTACGAGTGCCTTCCACTCGTTCTCCAACTCAACATCGTCGATGTCTACGTCGGCTTGCGCCATCTCAGTGCCCATGCGGATAGTGTCGCCGATATCCTTCGCGTCTGCGTTGGCGGACGCCATGGCGTCCATGGTCTCGTCGATCCTCTCGCGCTGTAGCAGAGGATGGGCGAGAATGGCACGAAGCGTGGCCGTGGACGACTCGTAAGATTTCATGATCTACAGGAGGATTGGCGTCAGCACGGGATGCACCAGGCACCAAGCACAACCGCGAACCTCAACATCTCCGGCAGATTGCTCGACTCGGAGCAGCGTGGAATGTAACGTGTCCAGAGATCCCAGCCGTTGCTGCATGAGGACCTCCAGCTGCTTCCGTGCACGCAAGTGACTAAGCGCGATTTCCTTCCTCTTCTGTTGTAGGGCTGCCATAATCTGTTCTGACCGTCTATGACGCAATCATCTGCGTTAGAACGAAGTGGGTCAAAGCTGGAGACGAACTGGCTGATCTTTGACTGTATGCTATCCACCTGGGCTTGAAGGTTGTCCACGGCCGTCTTCAGTGCAAGCACACCAGTATCGACGGTAGTAATCTCAGCAGGCTCGGTTGTGTCGGGATCGATAAATTTGATGACCTGAAAAACCCAGGTGTCAGTGACATTGCGCATTCGAGCAGCACGAACACGCGAACCCCTTCCTTGATGACGAGGGCCTTCCTGTCACGCTCTAGATATCTCACCAACACACGAATATCTAGCTCCGACAATACCACGTCGTCCAGCGCATGCGGCCCGAACTCTCTCTGAAAGCTCTCCATGCTGTGCAGTGAATCCGCCAGAGAGAGGGCGCCCTTGTCTCGCTGCCTAGCTATGACATTGTCGGCGGCTCTTTCGATAAAGCTCATCAAGACATAGTCGCCCTTCATCCTCTTCCATCGTTCACCATAGCTGATATCCCCGAGCGCATTGTCGTCGGAGCCCACGATGCTCAGTTGTTTCAACGCCCACCATAGGGGCTTGCCCACGACGAAAGACGCTATCCTGTAAGGTAGCCAGCCAGGGTCATGGACGGACTTCGTCGAGTTCAAGAAGTCAGGAAGAGGGAAGTATGCCTTGGATGCGCATAGCTCGGCCTGCGCTGGTGTATGCATGGTGAGGGGCGTCACACAGGGAGTAAACGAGTGGCATACTATCACGGTGGGTAATCCCAAAGGCTTTCCGATACCCTCGTACCGGAAATCGTCGGCCAGAGTAGACCCAGTGGCATGGAGCACCAGTCGATCAGGATTTGAGTTCGATTGCGCCAACCAACCCCTCAGTACCACCGCTTCCAATGTCCGACGCCACCACTCGACATTCGACGCATAAGACGTTGGATTTGACTGCTTCTGCAACGAAAAATCGGAATACAAGGTCTTGAGACGAGAAGACGACGATGAAGCAAATGTGTGAAGACTGGATAGTTGTGATGCGGTAGGCATTAAGGGTCGTAAAGAGATCGTCAGCGCCGTGAACAGAGTCAAGCCTCAAGAATGGCCACGCGTGTTCCAGTCAACGCCACACGCGTGCACGTCGCGGTAGATCTGATCGCGTGCATGCCCACGCCTCCAGAAGGACCAGAACAAGTTGTCTCTTTGCGAACTTGGACTCAGGTCGCGGACATACTCAACCAAGACGCACCTTCCAGTAACCTGAGCAGATATCAAGAAAACGATATAAAACTTCAAGTTGAAGGTGGTAAGGAACGTTCATACAATGTGATAACGGGATACAACGACAAGACTCGGAGTAACGACAGTGTTAGTGTGCTACTACATCATTGCGAGGCGGGATACTGGGATAACGGGGGAAACAGACTACGAGATAACGGGAACATAGGGAGAGTGAGATTTTACAAAGTGTGCCATGATACATGCGGTGACAGACCCATTGCAGAGCAAACGACAACGATACTTTGACTGAGCCGATCAACAAGCGAGAGCAAGGGGCTGCAACAGATGACAATGCACGACAGCGGCGATTAAATAACGTCGATGAAATAGGTGAGATTCATAGGTTGGTTGTGAAGAGCCGTCTTCAGCGGCGCTCCTGGCGACGAGACGACCCGGATGGCTTGCGATTGGCTGAGGTTGCTGGCGCGTGGGCCGGCGCATGGAGCGCTTCGCCTTCTCCGTCAACGAAGGCGACGTTCTTCGGGATTGGAACAGACGGAGTACACCCGGACCTCGACCCCATCTGCCGAACTTGCCCCCTGCGAGCAGCTTCTTCCTGAACTCTCTTGGCCTCAGCTTCCTGGGTGCGCGATCTTGTAGCCGGCGTCGAGGTGCCACCACTGATGCCACTAGTGGGATTCGTGGCCCGGGGTGAGGAGGGCGCCTTCCGGCCGGGCGCACGCTGGTTGTCGTCAGGAGGAGTGAGTGGGCCTTTAGGAGAAGTCTGGGCCTTGGGTGCCAGTTCTTCGTGCGGACCCTGACCAAGGGACATGGCAGGTCCCGGACGAGTCTTTGAGTAAGGGCGTTTCTCTGCCGGGTCCCCCGGAAGGCACTGGTTAGGGGCATCTGGCATCTCCGGGAAGTTGTATTCCGCGTCCTTGAGAGTTTCTGTCGCTCGCGTCAGAACGCCGGTTTCCTCCCCGGTTTCCTGTTCATGCAAGTGGGACAAAGCTTCATCCTGCCCGTAATAATGGACAACGTTCGTAGTGCGTGGCCCGTCGTAGGTCCGAATGACATTGGACCGATCGTAGGGACCAGCTGTGCTGGAGTAATTGGTGTTTAGGTCCGTCGCGCCAGGATAACCTGAGGACAGGTAGGCATTTGGGTCTGCGTCGCAAGCATAGCTCGCATGCGGGTCATTGTCATGCAAGGACACAGCACTAGGGTCGTAGTGCTCGGCGGAACCGATGACCAAGGTTCTGGTGGCAGTACTGAAGTCGTAGGGTTCGGCGGTGCCAAGCTCGTATGAGCTGGGGAAGCCAGAACTGCCGGCGATGTTGTGATAGCTGAAAGCGCCAGACGCGTAGATACCAGTGCCAGTTCTTGTGCCACTAGATGCGGGCGAGAAGGAACCAGTGATCGAGGTGCTCCGAGTATGCGCATTGACGTCCCTCCCGGTGCCGATGTCGTACGAGACTACTCTCCTTCCTGCGTTAGGACGTGTACCCGAGCCATGACCATCGAAGCCATGGCTGGGTACGATAGGGTGAGGCAACGGGGTAACAGAGTTCCTTGACGTGCGGTTGTTCGGAGATGCTTGAGGAAAGGCAGATGACGGGCGAGGCGGCTCCCCAAGGGAGAAACTCTGCAAGGTCAGTATATGGTCAGTCAACCAAGACGGTGGAATGCAATAGATCACTCACGCGACTGGACGTAGGACGACGCGGAGGCCTCACACTAGGCTCGCGCCTTGGGGACGGAGGTCCTGATGTAGCCGATAGTGCAGGGGTAGGAGGCGCCGACGACTCAGTGGGACTCGGAGGGACAGACTCGGCGTACTGTGACTCGTCCTCGGGCTCAGGAGATGCTGAAGCGTTCTTTGACTGCGCATGTATGTTGGTATATATGTCGTCCGACTCCGACATGATGCCTTGGGAGATCAGGAACTCTGTAGCAGGGGCAGGGCGAATGTCAACAAGGTAAGCGGCCACATCACTATGATGACGACGTACTGCGCGATCGGTAGCGGAAGACGAATGTGACGTATGTACCGGGGTTCCTCTTATCCCATGGCTTAACCTTCCAAGTCGTCGGCATCTGGCAATGCCCCATCTCTTCGCGGCCGTAACTGTGATTTGAAGTTAATCAAAGCAGCACTCAAGCGTCTTGCATTATGCGCCACATACCCAATCCCAACCGGGGTCTCGCCTCCTACCGAGTGTCTGCCGCCAACAGGCCGCCTCGGCTCGATCGGCGCATTAGACTCGTGCTTGCCAATTATTGAGACCCGTTTGATCTTGACAATGATCGTGCCGAGCTCAGTCGGGTCAATGTCCGTTGGGGTGGCGTTTACATTGACTATCGAACGGGTTAGCAAGCGTGCATGCACATAGCAGGCTAACATTGCTCACCATGAGGGACCCTCGCGAACGTGAATGGTCTTACAGTCGTAATCCCAACTCGAATGTTATCCCGTTCAGCTTCTCCCTCACCCATAAGGAAATGTCCGGGAACGGTGTAGCCATCCAACTTAATGAAGGTGGCGGTAGGGATGGACCCGGCATGGTCCTTCCAGTGGACCGAGAATCTCTGTGGCACAATTGAGTCCGATTCAGGACGTAATAATGATCGTCGCTCACCATTCCTTCTTCGCTTGGGATCCAACATGTGGCTTTTCGGCTGTGACTATCGACTGCGGCGTCAAACTCGCGGAGCTCATGCCCCGGAATGGTTATCCAAGCTGAGTACCCTTCGATATACATAGTGAAGGTGATAGGGGCAGAGTAGCGTGAGCTTAGGCAGGGTCGTTGGTGCCTTAAGTACGCGTGCGGTCGTGATGTAAGTGCTTTGATTCTTGTATTCCAACACCGAAGTGATCCGCGTCAAAGCGTACTCGGTCAGTGAACAGCGGACACTCACTCGTTTTGACGGTGATAAATCTCCTATCTAACGGGGTGAGTAGAAGCGGCCTTGTGGCCGGATACCGGGGTCTTTATATCGTCTTGAGCCGAGCAGTTGCAATGCAGAAGTTGAACACTTTGGCCTGCGAGCCACGGCGCGCAACAACCAAACGCGCCCACGTGACTTTGTGGGTCCACATCTGCGCCCATAGCAGGAAAGTATCGAGCGCCCAAAGTAACGGTTCAGCTCGCGATACATCCCATTCTGGTCTATTCCTTGTTCCCCAAGAGGACTGGTCTCTATGTGGATATGTTTTCCGTGATCCGACATGAGACCAGTACAGCCTCTTGTTCAAAATTTTGAGGTTCAAATCCACCTGGGACCCCAAATTACATTCAGGATCGATTGCACCCTAGTATATGCTAGGACTTTGCTTTGTCGCGTGAATAATAGCTCGATTTCGGTCTATTCTTCCGATGCTCCCGCTCACTTTATGCCGGATTAAGCTAATCTGTCATAGCATCATCTCAGTTCCTTGACAAGATCTCGCTGACCATGCTGGACAAGATGCTGCTCAACAGGCCATTGTGATTAGCATTCTTGTGCGCAGCCGGACTTGCGACAGGCTACAAGACATGAGACACATGTGCACGACGCCAATACTAGGCTTCAAATTGCACCAGAATGTATTCTGCCGGCGGTCAGTTTCGGATGGGAAGGCAATGGCAACTCGACTCACCTTAATCAATCTCTTAGCCGTGTATAAGTGACGTATCGACAGTGCGACACTCAAAGATCTACACCAAACCAAGACCGCGAAACCATGGTTGCTAATGGAGATCTTGACGCTCACACTGGGTCATTGGACATGAACGCAGTGGCGGTCGGGAGACGCTGTTTGCGTATATCGACCCCACGTCGGTTGATACCACATGCGGCATCGCTTATGCCTCTCTGTTCTTATTATTCGAATGGGAACCGCGAGTTCGTGCACTCCTTGTATTCATTGTCTAGCAAACGACCGAGTACATTGGCTATGGGAAAGATCTAGTTGATGTCACGGTATTGTCGAGACAGCACTGGGCGCTAAAACCAAACTCAGACGTGACAAAGTTAGTGTACACTGAAGCCCTGCAGCTGGAACTCACCGAGAACCTGCCGATTCACAGGGGCATTTCCTAGATAATAGATACTGATTACACCTCTTGAGGTATTAGATATATTGATTTCGGCCACCAATACACACTAACAAGATCGCAGAACCAAACCATCTGTCGGAACCACCAGGTGACCGTTCTATCTACAGGGCATATCGCCAGATGGACCGGCCAAAGAGTGGACCATGGGTTGCTCTGAGGCTGCTGAGATGAAGGACTGCCCTGAAGGCGACGGCCCAACATGTGGTATACCAGCGCCTGCATAGTTGTTAAAAGATGAGAATCAGAACGCTCTGCGCGCCACCTTATGGTCGAGGAATGGCTTTAGGGCAGGCATCTTGGATCAGACGCCAAGAACTTGAAGAAGTAGACGAGTTCTCGCCTTCCACATGCATCACATTATCATACATCTTTGCACAGCAGAACAAAACTCGCAAGTCTTTCTAACTATCGCTCCTCCTCCATGTCGGAGTACCGTACAAAGGTCGAGAGTCACGAGAACGGCTAGATACCTAGCTTCGCGCCATTCTATCGCAAGCCTCGAACAATTAGCCCGCAGGATCGCTGTTCCGGAGAGAAACCACTCTGTGTCACATGCAGCTACGCGACGCCGTCGGGAGGTCTGCGTGAGGACCACGACCTCCGTAGGATGGGTCGTTGCTATTTGTAACTTCCTGTGAAGTCATATTCGGCGTCAAGAGTGAGAGAACTTAGTCAGACAGTGGTTCACTCAAGGCCTAACCCGTCAGGGGAAGAGGCGAGATAGACCATAGCCACGCCATCTTGCTCATTCGCAGTGAAGACGGCACACTTGATTCTTTCGGCCCATCCACCCACGGGACCTCCACTCCGATCGAGGCCGATAAAGATAAAGAACGTCATGCCGTCTTGGAGGTCGTATATAGTTGGCGTCCTCTTGAGTATGTCCTTTCTATCTCTTCTCAGGAGCTTCACTACTAGATCAGTCGTGCCCAACTCGCGATCCATCATGTCCCTTGCGATTGCCTTGAACGACGGCAAAAAGATCCCCTGGCTTGGATTCGGCACCGGTACCGCGCTCTACTCCAAGGATGCCGAGAACGCGGTCCGCCAGGCTATCGAGACCGGCGTCGTTCACCTCGATGGTGCCCAGGTGTACAACAACGAAGAGTCCCTCGGCGCTGGCATCGTGGCCTCTGGGAAGCCTCGCTCGTCGCTCTTCCTCACCACCAAGTTGAACCTCATTCCTGCGGGGCAGACGGTGCGCGACACGCTCGTCACATCTCTGAAGAAATTACAGACCGACTACGTCGACCTCTTCCTCATCCACTTCCCGATCAACCACGAGGCATCCCTGCCTGAAATCTGGAAGCAGTTCGAGGAGATCCAGAAGGAGGGCCTGGCGAAATCCATTGGTGTATCCAATTTCCGCGTGAAGGACTTCGAGCAGATCCTGCCCACGGCTAAGGTCATCCCAGCGGTTAACCAGGTGCGTGGTCGCGGGTCCTCTTGGTCTCGTTCCCATTAACGCGCCCCGCAGATCGAGTACCACCCTTACGTTTTCAAAGCCGATCAGCCTGTGATCGAGTTCATGAAGAAGCATAACATCATCCCAACGTCATACGGTGGCTTGACGCCTATCGTGCGGTTCTCGGGTGGTCCAGTCGACCCGGTTCTGCAATCTGCGGCTGCACGCCTCAGCAAGGAGACAGGCGCCACCGTCACCGAAGGGCAGGTCTTGCAGCTCTGGTTGAGGGCGCAGGGTATTCCCGCTATCACGTTAGCACAATCCCTGATGCATCGGCTATGGATGCTGATTTGTGTTCTTGCAGGACGACTTCGAAGGCCTCCCGTGTTAAGGAATACTTGGCTGCGGAGACGCTCCCCGATCTCACGCCCGAGGAGATCAAGGCCATCGACGATGAGGGGTCGAAGGTTCACCACCGTGTCTTCGTGAGCATCTCGAATTGAGCTCACATCTCTCATCTGCTGACGCATGCGTGATACAGGCGAAGTTCTTCGACTCATAAGTGTCTATGCAAGGGAATTAGGTATCGTGCGAGAGTTGTATGCTAGCTGTATAGTATGGCATTTGGTCGAAACTCGAGGGCTATGTTCACTGCACATCATCAACATCATCAGCGAGATTCACCGGGAGACTCCCCGACTCAATTGAACCCAGACAGTCTCCTCTCGCCCCGACAAGTGTGATGCTCTTGGCTGACTTGTCTCCTCGATGGTGTACTTATGGAGACTATGAGAGTTTCTGCGATGGGTACATCACCTCGCGTGTTCAGGGCGTCCAGGGATGAGTCGCGTCTGTACCATGTATGTAGTATGTACGTGCCACAGAGGCGTGATCGCTCCTTCGTGTTCTGCTCAGGCGCTCGCGACTTTGGTAGCCTCCACACCGCGTTGTGCATACCGACAGTCAACGTTTCAACTCCAGCTGGTGTAAGCACGTCTCACCTTCCCTCTGTGTTCAGCTCTCCAGCAACTTTGCACTCTCGTGCGCTCTGTCGTGTAGCGGCTACACGACTTGGATTATGGCGTCAACAGGGTCATTCTTCCCTCGCATAGAGTCGGTCTTCTATGCTGTTTTTGACATCCGCCAGGGACCCAAAATTGTCTACCAAGTACCTGAAAGCCTTATATCAACCGGCTCTACGACAGCGACCAGCACTGGAAGTAGCACCGCCACACCCCTTACCGAGGCATCCGCGTCAACGACCGCCGCGGACACCCCATCTCCTTCGCCATGTCGCGACCTCTTTCACTTTGATGATATCTCGAGATATGTCATGCCGCCTAGCGCGCTTTGCGGTAGGCTCGTAATCTGCGCGACCAAAGGCCACAGGATCATCGGGTTTCCCGTCGAACTGCAGGGTGCCTACGAGCGCAACTACTTCCGGTATAACCTCTGCTTCGTTTTTGAACGTACGGCGGACTTGAGTTGTTATGAGCCTGTTGTTCGGAAAGTCAGCCGCGTCCTGACGTCTTGCGAGGTGCGTCTGTTCATTCAAGTGGTGTACGGCGTGAGGGTGACATACGTTTGTACAGCTAGAGTCCCGCTTCCTCTCCGAACCGGACAGTTCGCCATCCATACATGCCGTTTTGGAACAGCTGTACGAGGACCTAAACTCTTACTCTGAGACCTCAATACCTCTCGACAAATTCAACTCCATTGAGCTGAAGATCTTCCCTTTCTATCCAAACCCGCCACAGGTCAAGGACTGGATGGTCCCTTTGACTCTCATCGACATTCGCAAGCGGATTGAACCTAATTGGGATTTGACTATGGTGAAGGTGAGCCTCTCATCATGGTCATCTGTGCTATCAAGAAAGAACGATGAAGCAGGTCTGTCAATTCATCGACGGTACCAACCATGTTAGCCGCATCGCGCGACTAGCAGAGTGCGACTTGGATCTCACTAGGCAGGCCATTGCACATCTACTGTGCGTTACGCGTTTGCTGTTCGGTGACGTAGGTACTGAGAGAACCTGCGTGTGTAGGTACTACCAAGTAATAATGATGATAGATATTTTCCAATACTCAAATATGTACACCCTGCGCACCAGCATTCAGTGGCTGGCGGATGAGAACCACGTAAGGGACGAGTGCGGTCCCTATGCGACAAGACCAGGTCTGTCCTAGTAAGCATTGACAATCCGCCTGTTCGTTGAGGCAGTCCCGCAGGGCATGCCATCGCCGACTGGCCAAAATTGCTTCATCTATACTCTCGTCTGAAACCAGGGAAGACGGTATTTGAGTGGATGCAAGAGTACGACGTCCAGTCCTACAACATTGACGTCCGCCGCTTCACAAGCTTCGGTGTCATCAAGGTTAGTCGTGTCGTCTCCGAGAGTTTGCAACGAACTCATGCTTATGCAGGGATTCCTCCGCCGCATACATCGCTGGCCGGTCCTCCTTCCTCATATGGATACGCCTCAGGGCGAGCGGGCTGGTCTGCCTCAGTCTTTTGGCCGCAAACGGGGGAAGAGCTTTACCGTACAGACCTCTCCACCGAATACCACGCAGGTCGATGCCGATTCTGTGCACATCCGAGGGAGACCACACGCATCCCTCGCGACAGAGCTCACCACTGCCGGGGCCGGGCTGGTCACCGCACACTCCTCCGCGCCGACAACGCCGGTAATCCCGCACCGTGCGCGACGAGCGAGCGCAGCGGAGTCGTCGCTCGAGCAGCTCCGCAGCCGCGAGCCGGCGCGCAAGTCCACCGCGCTCGAGCAGCTCTTCAATCCGCGCGCCGCGAACGCCGTTCCCTCGAGCATGGCCTCAAGCAACACCGCGCAGACGCCGCGCCCACCGACGCGCGAGGCGTCATCGACTTCGGGAGGGAGCTCGGGCGACCAACACGGGCACAGCCCGACGTCGCTCCTAGCAGGTCAGCCCGCTCTGATCCGCCCGCGCATGGACCGGTCGCCGTCCGCACCAGTCGTCTCGCAGGTCTACGCGCAGCCGCAGTTGCAGACGGCGGCGGCCTACCCGAAGGACCTTCTGTCATTGCTGGACGGCGAGCATCACACCGACGAGTTGTGCACGCGGTTTGAGGTCGGCTGGCCGACGTTGAGGCAGTGGCTAGTGATAGCGGGTGGGGGGAAGGGCGAGGGTGACTTTGGACAGGTCGTGATAATCTATAGATAATATACATCCATATGCATACTCTGAACATGAACTTCTGCTCGCCACTACACGCTATGAGGATCATCGGCTCATCCACCCTGAGTCACCGGATGAGGGAGCACTAGCCCATACGCTGAGAGCGACTCCTATATCGAGTTTCCACGACCTGCCCTGGCTTGACGTCGCTGAAGAGCAACGAACATGATGTGAAGCAGTTTATTCCGTCGCTGGCTTAGATGGCTGCGCTCTATGAGAGGGTCCTGTTGGCATTGACATAGCCGACACCATAGCAGGAGTACAGCAGCTCCGTCGATGCCGGATCGCCCTTCTCAGCCGGTACAATCTTGAACGTCGTTCCGAACGCCGCCTTCAGATCTCTGAGGAATTGTATTGTCCTCGTTGTGGGCTCGCCCATCCTGCACCGACCTACGTCCTCGCTTCCGAGAACCATAAAGAGCAGGACGAGGATCTGGTGATGGCTGTCCACACATCCGCCCTTCTGAACTTCCTGTAGGAGTGTGCGGGCAGCAAGAAGGGCGATGTCCTCGGGCGCAACACCAGGTTGTGAGTTCGCTTCTGCGCAGTGCATTGCTCCAGTGGTCGTTTCGGAGAGGAGGGAGAGGCCGTAACCCGGAGACTTGCCGCTGTCTTCGCCCTTGTAGACATCGGAGTAGAGGTAGATATCCGGGATGTAGCGGTTGAGTACTGAGCGAGCAGCCTCAATCATCCTGTTTGAGAATTGCGGATTCACCCTCACCGCGTGCCTAGACCAGATGAACGTGAGCTGGTGCCATTTGCGCGGACCGAACGAGACGGCTCACGAGATGCCGCGTATTCGCTTAATCTTTCCCCGTTCCACAAAGTTGAGTATCTTTAGTTGTTTGACGGTTGGGCATAAGAACTGAACCTCACCGCCACCAAGCGGCGGGCTCCCGCGTTTCCTGATCTACTAATGGATGTCAATGGACTTACCGAAAGTCAAAGGGCGCAAACATACCCGCAGTTCTAGACCATCGGATACTCCGAATAGCTGAAGTTGTGGCAACGTGACGGTACGTATGAGGTCAACCTGTGGGTGTGTGAATAGAACAGTCGCAAGTGGGAACCACGGCAGGGGCGCACCGAAAGGTCGCGGTCGTCGGACGTGATACCTCGTAGCGTGAGTTGAAGCGGCTTCTTCGAGAACGGCGCGAGCATAATCACGGGCTCAAGGAAATACCCTACTGAGCGCGATAGTGGACAATCGTGGGTGATTGGCCCACCTGCAATCACTCCCGGCTTGAGCAGGATTGCAGTACCTACATCGAGCATTGAAGTGGATAGGAAGTGGAACGTACGTACGACGTACCAGTCACAGATATTTCGATAACGGTTCCATTCGTTATGCGCTCCAAAAGCCGGAGTAAGCTTACTTCATAATCTTCACAGTCGCAGTCAGTATCGAGGAACGACGGCCCACCGAGTCCAGACGCAGCGCACCTCTCAAGCCAGGGTTCTTGTCCTCCGGGCGAATCTGGTCAATCTTCGCGGCTTTTCCGCTCAGGATGGACAGAACGAGGCGATGCCTGAAATGGAGGTGTCCGCTGAAGTGAAGCACGTTCCCTGCCTGGGCCATGGTCGCGGGTCGAAAGAGACAGAGTTGCTGTGGCTGAAAAAATGAGGGACAGCGGGGGTGATCGAGATCCCCATCGGGACGGGCGTCTGTAGCTTATACGCACGCGTCGCGCTTGACGCGTGTCTGTGCGCACGGTGTGCCACAACGCCCATCCCCTCGTCTCCGCCACCTCTATCCTCGCAGCCACAACAGCAGGATGGCGACAGAAGAGGCGCTGAGCAATGGAAACGAAACAGACTGGTCAGATCGCTACTATCACATCGACCAAATCCTCGACAAACCGGGACCGCGCACGGATCCCTCCTTCCTTGCCGGTGAAGAGGTACGCTATGTGCTCACCCGTGTTCGGACCATAGGCTGAAGACCAACGCCAGGTCAAGAGATTTCTACGAGAGACCTGCAAGATTCTCGTGATTGGCGCGGGAGGGTTGGGTTGTGAGATCCTTGCGAACCTGGCCTTGTCTGGCTTCAAGGATATTCATGTCATTGACATGGACACGATCGACATCAGTAACCTCAATCGTCAGTTTCTTTTTCGGTCAGTATTCCTTCTACACGCTGGCAGGTCTTTAGGCTAAGTATATCTACAGTCCAAAGGACGTCGGCAAGTCAAAAGCGATCGTTGCCGCGGAATTCATCATGAACCGCGTTCCTGGAGTCAAAGTCACTCCGTGAGTCTGTCTCTCGCGTAGACCCTAACCTCCTGATGATCTCTTCAGATACTTCGGTCGCATTCAAGACAAGGACGAAGAGTATTACATGCAATTCAACCTTGTCATCTGTGGTCTGGACTCTGTAGAGGCGCGTCGCTGGATCAACGCAACGCTCGTTCACATGGTGGACCCAGATGAGCCGGAGAGCCTGAAGCCACTCATCGACGGCGGCACAGAAGGTAGGCAAGTCACCACCTGCAGATGACTGCAAACTTCTGACGCGCGAGTCAAGGCTTCAAAGGCCAAGCTCGTGTGATCCTCCCGACAGTGACTTCTTGCTATGAGTGTTCTCTTGACATGCTGAACAAGCAAACTGCGTTCCCCATCTGCACCATAGCAAACACGCCGCGCCTTCCTGAGCATTGTATAGAGTGGGCATCCGTCCTCGAATGGCCACGAGTCTTCAAAGGTAAGGGATTGCTCACTCTCATCGGCTTGGTTTCATCGAATAAATCCAGACAAAAAAATGGATACGGATGACCCGGAGCATATTGGCTGGTTATACAAGACTGCTTCCTCACGAGCAAAGGAGTTCAAGATCGAGGGCGTGACATGGTCTCTGACGCAAGGGGTTGTCAAGAATATCATCCCGGCGATTGCCTCTACAAATGCTATCATTGCTGGTATGTTCCGCACTTGCCATTTCCCCGCCGACAGCTGTGATTGCGACGATCCGCGCAGCATCATGTTGTAACGAGGCGTTCAAGATCGCTACCTCCTCAGCGGCTTACTTGAACAACTACTTCATGCTTATCGGGACAGACGGCGTCTATTCCTTCACGTTCGAGCACCAGAAGCGCGATGACTGTCCTGTTTGCGGTGGCCAGGCCATCACCGTCAACGTCAGTAAAGAATGGACACTAGAGCGGCTGATCGAAATGCTCGTTGAGAAGCAGGATGTGTGCGTACCACTCAACATGTTGCAGTGCATATAATCTGACGTGGCTTTCTTTCAGTCAGATCAAGAAGCCATCATTAGCGACTCCGAAGAGGCAACTTTACTTCCAGGCGCCGCCGCAGCTCGAGGAGCTCACGCGTCCAAACCTAGAGAAGACGCTTTCGGAGCTGGTAGACGATGGGGAATACATCACAGTCACTGCCAGCTCACTACCATTCGACCTCACGCTTCAAGTGAAGTACGACTAGATTTTGGTCCGGACCTTGCACTGCTGTCAATAGCTTTGTATGCCAATGTACTGTTGCTGTCAATCCATTATCCATACGTATACACCAGAGTTCTCCACGGATACCGTGGCCAGCGTAGGTTGATAAGAATATTGTCGGCACCCCTGACACGACATCATCATGACGTTCAAACATACTGTACCAGCACATGTCAGCTTGAATGCTTTATATCCGAGTCGTTATGATGTAGCGACCTGGGTGTGGTTCGGCGATGGCTCGGTCGGAGATGCTGACTCAGCGGGACAGGTCGCCATGAGACAGTGAGCGGCCAGAGCGATCACCAACTTCACCTGGTTCAGCCACAAGCTCTTCGATTCTCCATTCGCCTCTAACGACAATGCCTAAACTCGATATCAACAAGGCCGGCTGGGAGCAGAGCGAGTTCCCCATTCTGTGTGAGACTTGTACGTGTCAAAGGCTGTACTGCCGTACGAGGCGCTGGCTGGACATTGACATTGGACGCTCTCTAGGTCTGGGAGACAATGCGTTCGTACGAATGGTGTGTTTCCAGTTTCTCGACTCGCTTGCCTACACTCACGAGATCACAGTCTAAACAAGAGTATGGCCGCTCCTGTGGTACATGCGCGCGGCCGTTCACAGTCTTCCGCTGGAATCCGGGCTCCGGCATGCGTTTCAAAACGACCGTGATATGCCAGACTTGTGCGAAGATCAAGAACGTATGCCAAACGTGTCTGCTCGATCTTGAGTATGGCTTGCCCACACAAGTGCGGGATACGGCCCTCGGTATCCAGAACGAGGCGCCCACGAGCGAGATTAACAGAGAATATTACGCGCAGAATCTAGAGGGAAAGGTACGCGATACATTTTGCGGTGAGAGGCTGAACATTTTACTAACGTGGCGCATAGCTTGAGGGTAACAAATCGCTCCTTGATTCCGGAAAGGCGTCGTCTGCGGGGAAAGATATGCTGAAGCAACTTGCGCGCACGGATCCTTATTACAAGCGCAACCGCCCACACGTCTGTTCATTCTTTGCGAAGGGAGAGTGCAACCGTGGCTCCGAATGTCCATACAGGTGCGTCGCTTGGAGCCTGTGATTATGGCCTACCCTCGTGCCCATACATTGCTATAAGACACGAAGTGCCGGTTGATAATGAACTCTCAAAACAAAACATGCAAGATCGCTACCACGGCCGAAATGACCCTGTTGCACGGAAAATCCTCACTCAACATGCAGCGGCGATGGGGCTGCAACCACCAGAAGACCAGTCTGTCGTACGTTTGAATTGGGTCCTTGCTCATGCGGTATCGCTCACAGCCTGGCCAGATGTCTCTTTTCCTGACATCCTTACCGCCCTCTGCGTCTGAGCAGAGCATCAGAACACGCGTCGTGCAATCTCTTCCTGGCGTTGATCCTGCGCAAATCAAGTCTGTCGTCCACGTTGCCAAGTCAAGGTCAGACAATGTCTAGTTCTCTCTCTGTGCTTGGTACTAAGGCGTTTGTGCAGATGCGCCTTTGTCAACTTCAAGGATCGAGCCTCAGCGGAGGTTGCTGCACAAGCATGGGCAAATGGGTTTGAGTTAGACAGTACGATGGCGAATGTGAAGTGGGGAAGGAGTAAAACCGCGGCTACATCCAAAGCAAAAGCAACACCGTCGCCACCGGAGGTTGTTGCTGTATGACGTGCTTAAACTATACCTGTCCCTATATGTGTATCAGTAGCGTACTTTGCTGGGTAATGTCACCTTATGGTTGCATATCTAGCACATTGCCCCCGTCTGCCATCGCAAGTGCGTCATCCAGTTGTGCAAAGTGAGTTAACCGATCGACATCCAGCGGCAGTCGAGAGGGCTGATAGTCAAAAAGAGCATAAATATTGAGACCCGTAGGTCTACCACTCCGGGAAAGCGTGTCATCCTTGTGCAGGGGCCATGCTAATCTTCTCTGTATCGTTCCAATTTTTTCGTATGTCACCCCGAAGGGGACATACAGTATTCTCCTGACAGCATGACATGGAAATGATTCATGATTTTTGTTCGACGAGCCGCGTATCACGTGCACTTCAAGTGGCGGGTGAGCACACCGACGCCCGTCGCCGACAGGTCGTCTGCTCATTGCTTTGCGTAGCGCAATTCTCCATCAGCCTCAGCCCACTTCCTTTACGGGAATCTAAATGGCAGACAAGGACAACGGCAAGTCTGATTGAACTCTTACTCCACCTTTTACTGACTGCTTCCAGAGAATAGCAAAAGTCACGCTGCAGGTGCTTGTCGAGACCTGCTCCGCCGCGGCCGACACCTTGAAGCAGCCAACTCTCGCTAGTGCTCCTGGACCATCATCCTCGGTGCCTGCACTGGGGGTACTGCATAAAGACCTACTCTCGCTCCTCACGCTCATCTATGCGTCGACAACGAAGCTTACTCTCAGTCTTCGCGCCGAAGAGCCGGCTTACAAGGCAGCGGTTGGACCTCTTCAGGATCTCATTGGCAACGTGTCCGCCATCGCGACCTGCGCGGCACTGTTCGACGCGCACGGCCTTACCCTCGCATCCGATGTAAGACAGGTCGTGACGGAAGTCTGCTCGGCGCTGAGCGCACTCGGGCGCACCCTCCTCGAGGAAGGCGAGGACTATCTGGTGCACACGGGCATGGTACACGAAGTGGTGGACAAGGCGAAACGCGACCTTTCGGCGGACAACCGAGCCGCGGTGAGGAAGCGATGGACGGCAGATAGAGGGATGCTGGAAGATTCACTTCAGGACGTCGCCAGCATGCTTGAAGACGACGATGCCGCGGATCAGGATGAGGACTTCAACGACGAATTGGATGATCTAGGATTAGGCTCAGTCAAAAAAATGTCTGAGGTGGAACTAGAGCGTACGAGAAAGGTATGGTGTCATGGCTGTAAGTCCGTCCTAGTCTCATAAGATTTTGTCGGTAGGTACAATCCCTTCTCCGCTTCACCATTCTCTTGCACAAGCGAGTTCAGCTTGATCTACTTGCGAAACCGGCATCGCAACCCGCAAGCAGTGCTACACTTGACTCCCTTCCTGCCCATTCCCAAGCGATACTCGTAGAATTAGAAGACGCTGTCGCCACTCTGTATGCTCCCCAAGATCCTGCTGCGATTGCCGCCGCAATTTCTTCATTGGTGAATTCTGTGAAAAGCCTACAAGCAGTGGTTATCCCGATGCTGCCATCGGCTTCGAGCACCTCGAAGACCACAGTGGGTAGTGTAGCGTCGGAGTCGAAAGGTGCTCAGACAGACGTGCGGAGATGGTTCGTCACTTGTTTCGAACAGATCGACAAGCTTTCCCATAGCCTTGGAGAGTCGTTAGAGCAGGAGAGTTTAAATACGACGTAGTCTACTTTCTGGACCGGCGTCCGCTTGCTTCAAGTACTCGAGCATTTACCTGGGCAAAGGTTCAACGTAATACCCTGTGCGAATTAGACGTGTTGTACATGTAGTATACATCCGCGATGAATGGATCATCTCCGAGGGTCTTTCCAGAACGCCCCCAAGACGTTAGGATACAGCGCAATGGAATTGTGTGCTCGTAGTTTCTCTTCAAAGCGCAGAATTTTTTCATGCGCAGCTTGCAAGTCGAATGTCTGTTTCTGAATGATGTTACAGGTCAGTGCGAAGCGTCAAAGCGTCGAGGCGAGACTGGGGTAACTTACAGCCTCTTCAGCCCGCTTTGCTCTTGCTTCGTCACGCATATTGTTCAGCTGCCTCCTGCGCTCTTCCTCTCGTTGCCTCCGGTTAAGGCCAGAATCGGGCTGTTGTTTAACAGGCTGGATGGAAACGAGAGGCGCGTTCGTCGATACGCCTATTTTTGATACGGATTAAACGTACCTTGTTGAACAATTGCGCATATACGTTTGCATCTCGTAAATCAAAGTCCGCAGCACCCATCGACGCTGCCGGCTTCCTCGCCGCCACACCTACAGGTCCATTGGGATCTTTGGAGGGGGTAGGAGTATCCACTTTCGGCGCGTTGGTTGCAGGTTTCGCAACCGCCGGGGTCGAAGGAACCGTCGACGTCTTATTCTTCTTAATAGGGGGTAGTTTGCGTTTCTTAGGAGGTGGCGGCTCCGCTTCCTCGGTGTTCGCGGCTGTATCCTCTGGTACGTCGAGCGCGGCGGTCGCTGAATTTCCCCCGGGTATCTCGTCGGATGAAGGAGCACGCTTCAAGGGCAGGCGTGATGTGGATGGCTTGTCCTTAGGTACAGGTGATTCTGAAGGGAGAAGCTTACGCTCATCTCGGATGACGATCTCTTTCTCCTCGACCTTCGCTTTTGTGCGGCTGAGTTTAGGATTCGCTTTCGTAGCCTTCGTCTTCCCCGCGCTACGCTTAGAAACGGCAGGCTCAGGCTCGAATTCATCGTCATCCGGATCCATCGCGGTGAGGCCTAAGGGGTCCGCGTCCTCATCTTCATCATCTGTCCACACGACTTGCCGCATCTTGCGCTTCTGCCTGCTGGAGCTCGCCGTACTGCCTCTCCGTTCCGACTTGCCGCTTCGTCTGGAAGACTTGGTGGGGGCTGGGGAAGTCGATGAGGAATGTCCTCCGGAAGCTGCAGTCCGCAAGGGATTGACAGCCCTGTCGTCTAGAGTATCCACATTGACTTCCACTTCGTCCTCCCCCTCATCAGGAATTGCTTCATCTGTCCCTCTACTTTCGTATGTCCTCGCTCTCTTTGGTCGCGGACGAGTAACAGGTTCGTCGGTGGCATCGCGAGGGTAGTCATCCTCTTCCTCCGAGTATACACGTCGTTTACTAGGTTTTATGGATTGAGATGACTCCGGACCCTGTATTCGCCGTGTCAGACTGCCTTGACCGCAGTTGAATCGGGGGACGGCGCACCTGTGTAGGTTGTTTTGGAATTTTGATCTTCAAGGGCATGATCTGCGGTCGTTCAAGTCATAAAGACTGGTTGGGATTGAGCCGACTTTGCCGTTGCAAATAGTACTCGTAAGTTGACTGAACGCTGTTTCGTGCTGCGCGGATGAATGGGCACTATATGTCTTTAGCGCTGGAGGCTGAGCGCGTTCACCCGTGAGACTGGCGATCAGATTCATTGTGGCTCCGGCGCTTCGAAACCTCCTAACCGCCGCTATTGATGTCGACTTGTGTCAGGCTTGGTTTGCGCCGCAAGTACTGGCTTTAAACTATTGCTGCAAGGCCAGTTGCAACTGGGGAAACATTGCGACGGCACAGGACGCGTTTCGTCACGAGTGACAAGGCGCGTCTCTGTTACATTCCCGTTTACCGCTACATTCTTTGTATGACTCGCTCCAAGTACAGCCAATTGCCAAAGTGTGCGATTATGATGTCTTTCTCCCTGCCTGATCACGAGTCGTCGCGAGACCTCGGCCTCCACTGTTCACATACTTACGCGCAGTCCACGTTGAGCACGTCAGGCGCACAAGTAGAGCACGCGAGGCACAGTGTATATTGACACAAAGGACTGCTACATAGCCCTGGTAAGTAATCTACACTATCCCACTCGTCATTGTCATCAAAATATGCCACAAGAAAATGGACGAAAGCCGTAAGTAGCCGTGCTGAGGACCTCCATCGTCAGTATAGTCGTGTCGCGTCGTATCTATGAAGGGCAATAGGTATCGCACGGGGATCGGGGAGTAGATGGAGCAGATCCAGCGCATGGTGGTACGACTCGTCAGCAGCGAAGCGAATAAACACTGCCCGATAAAGAGGGGAAGGTGAGATAGAGCAAGAATAAACAATAGGTCCCACGAAGACCAAGACGTCAATGTTCGTAACACACGGCCGGTCACATTCGTGCAGCAAATTACCATCCCCACCAGTCGGAGGGGGGCCGTGCCCTCGGGTTCCGCCTGACCGTCACGGTCCGCTCTTCTTCGATCTCCGGCTCCACGGCCACAGGCTCCTCGACAACCACTTCAACGGCAGTTGTACGAGGAATGTGCGTAGTCGATGACGAAGCAGAGAAGACTTGAGGGGTGGGCGAAGCGGCACGGCGAGTATTCGCAGGTGGAGGAACAGTGACCTGGGTAGGAACAACTTGGTGTTGCGTGTGCGTGACGGTCTTGGTTTCGAACGCTACCTCGGCAACCGTCTCGGTGCGAACGAGTGGAGGCGGGAGAGCATTATAGGGAGCGTCATAATAGGGGGCAGCGTTGTGGAATGGAATCTGTCAACAAAAAGGCGCGTCAGTAATATTCTTTGCGCAAACAGAGTGGGGGTGCATAATGATAACCCGCCCGCGCCTGTCCTGTCCTCCATTCAGTCTGAGCACCGCCGGCGTGACGGCACCAACAGTCACACATCACGTGGAAGTACTCAAACACGCGGTTCGCGTGCGGAGGGTTTGGGCGTTACGCCAGTGGACGCAGAAGGGTTATCACTTGCAGTAAGGACAAGGGGGACATAGCTTGAAGCACCGTGGTCCCCCAAGCCCAGCGACGAAGGAGGGGGAGGACGTGACGGAGACAACGAACTTGTACATAAGAGCAGTTCAGAGAAGAAATTGTCGACATAGATGAAGCATGGTCCCCCTTCGTCTCAGAGCTCGGAGCGGCGCTGAATAGGCGGGGGCGGGGGTACCTTGGGTTTCCGTCTCGCGTTGGTCGGCTCGTACTGAACATATTCTTCTTCAACAACCGGCTCCTCGCCGTTCAAGGCACTGCAGCACCGGCAATCTGATCAGTGTGACAGTTTCAAAACGCGAACCGTCACACTCACACTAGCTGCTCCATGATCCAAGTCTCGCGACGAGACGCGTCGTGCTCGCGCCTGTTGACCGCCTCCTCGCGTCTGCTGATCTCACGCTCACGCTCGGCGATCTTGAGTTCGCGATCGAGGATGTCTTCAGCACGAATGCGTGCCTGATCCCACCACCCGGGCGGGGTCAACGACTCTTCCTTCACGACTTCCTTGATCACGGTCTGCACCGGCTCGGGGACTTTCTCAACAATTGCGGGGCACGGAGGGCAGGTGATAGGGCTCGGAGTCGCGATCACGCCGCCAGGCGCACCAGCTAGCACTTCAGCCTCGCGACGCGCGACCTCGGCCTCACGAACGGCGACGTTGCTTTCGCGGGCGATGAGGGCTTTGGTGCGCTGAGGGGTGAGCATGCCCCAGAACCCTTGGTTGTTCGGGTCCGTACCAGCAGCCTCTCCACGAGCAGTCTGGCTGGACGGGAGTGAAAGCATGACAGCGAGAACGGCGAGGACTAGGGATAGCACGAGGAGGAGGGTGGTGGACGAGATAGTGCGATGATGGTAATGCCGAGAAGAGCTGCTGCGCTCTCGCTCCCTCTCCCGATCTCTTTGAGACGACGAAGGTTGGGCCATCCTGACGCTGACGGAGTTCGAAGGCGACAAGGATGTTGAAGTGCGGGCTCTAAGCGTAGACGTAATGGTGGGAGGCGGGTAGAGGGAGGTGGGTTACGCGTCGTCGGTTTTTAGAATGGGGTAAAGGCCGTCAGCTTTTAATACAGCGGAGGGGAAGATGGGGAGAAGGAGGAAAAGATGCGCTGGAGGCACGGTATGGTTGGCTTTTCAACAGTGTCCCATATCAAGGAAATTGGCACACAAATAGACATAAATATACCCTACACGTGTTTGGAGCTCGGATTTTCCATTGTTGTCACGCGTGTTAGCACTGCCACACACAGTGGTTGCCAGCAGGCCCTCAAGCGAAAATATCCAATCTTGTCTCTGGGCTTTCCAAGTGCCTCGAGATTGCTCGACGACATACACAGACGAATCTCATCTGCCAGTGCAGCCTGGCAGGAGGGAGGGTCCCTCGGATCAGCGCGTGACCGAGGACTCATCGACGTGTGACGTGTCAGCGCCCGCGCGTCACGCGGCCGACGCGTTGTGATTATCCTCTACGCGCCGCGTTCCCGTACGCGGTTCTAGCGCTTCTTCAGTCTCTGCCACTGTCAGTGCACCTCCCTCTCATCCCGCGCAGAAGCTTTGGCATATCAGCACACCTCATGTCCTCTTTGCGACGTCTCGCTCAGACCAACAATGCCAATGTTGCCGCATCACCAAGACAGCACGCTTCCGCTTCTACGCAGGCCTCACCCACTACGCCCGTCCGCACGCCTCAGCGCACTCGTATCGTCTATCCAGTCTCTCCAGTAACATCGCCATCGATATCAGCGTCCACTCCATTTGACTGGGAGGCTGCGAAGTCATACAAGCCGCCACCATATGCTACGCCCCTTGCGAATAGGCGCGTGCGAGGCCTGCGGCAGAGTGACATTGGCACTCCGGCCACGGGATCACCAGGGTTCGGCACTCCAAACACCAGAAGAAGAGAGCGAGTGATACGGAAGAAGACTATCGTTGAGAAGTACGTTCATGACTTATAATAGTACGCATATACCGCTCACAAATGGTCAGGATAACCTCTATCCCTTCTCGGATTGCCTTCGAGATTTCGCTCTTCCCCGACAATGTCCCAAGACCTCAGCCTAAGACGTCCGCACGGCTGTTGGGTGGGATGCTCCACTTCATTCACTTTTGTGTGCGCGTGTCGCGCATACGAAAAGTTCCCGATTCCGACTTGGGTTGGGAAGACATGTACAGTGAGGGCGAAGGAGAAGCATGGTTTGACTGGGTGCGTCTTTCGCATTTTCTTGCATGCATATGTGCTGAGAGAGAGGTTAGACCGTACCTGCCAGTATACTCCTTTTCGCTGCTGCTATTCTCAACACCCTGTATTTCTTCACGCGCACAAGACTCTACCAACTCACATTAGCCACCGACCCCGTATCATCGCCGCATGCCACGTTTGTGTCTCGTCCACGAACAATGCGCACCCCGACCGACAACGAGGCCAAAAAGCCACCCAGCCGGGTTGGGCCTGTACTGTGGGCTGTGCTGGGGCATCTGTGGCGTGGCTTTGTCGTTTCCGTGCGGTTCCTGCTCAATCTTAGTCCTCCGAAGGACCGCCAAAAAATAATCAGTAGCTCTGACGACACGGAACGAATCCAGCAACTGGAAGTTTGGTCCCCTGGGCCTCTCGAGAGCCGCCTGTTTGCTATATACTCGCCTGTTCACGCGCTTCTCTGGACGGCGTGGACGAGTGCGAATTGGATGTTGATATTCTGTGTCATGTTTACTGTCAGCATGCAGCTGAATGTGATGACGAGGGCATACGATGCATTAATCAAGGACAAGGCGATCATCGCGGCGGAAGTCCTGCACGAATATGACGAAAAGGTGCGCCCCTGCTTTGTCTAGAGTATACCTTGGACTCGGCTGAGTTGCCATCAGTTTGTTTACCCTCGCGTTAATCCTGTTCGCAAGGACGCTGCTGTCATGACTCACGAATCGGAGGTCGTTGATATCTGGGAAAATAGTCCAAGGGGCCGTCATTGAATTGTCGTCTACTAATACATACCCACTTGTGCACGCGCAAAGATCACTGTAATCTGCAACCCGTTCATCGTGTTCTCATCGTGTTTATACTACTAGGTCATAGGCTACAAGGACTTGAATCGCATACCAGATGTACATAAGCCGTCATTGCACACTTCCATGGCTCTACTACTATGACTCGACGATTGCTCGAGGACAATCTTCGGACGATCGGACTCGGAGCTCATTAGGTTCACGCTGCTTCAGAATCAGATTAGGCCATATGGAGAACGCATGGGCAGGCTGCTGTATCAGTGACTGCAGCCGCAGTGTCGAGCACACCGCCGCCACCGCAGTACACAGCAAGAAAGGGGGCGGATAAAGACCAATTGGGGCAGCCGAGTCACTCCAACTCACGCTCGGGCACGCTGCGTCGCCTCTTGCGCGCTACCGCCACCAACAGGCGGGGCAACGTAATCTCGCAGCCTCCTTTCTGACTTCACTACTTACCGCTTTCTGGGGTTGCTTCGTCTCTGAGACTCGCACTTCTTACCCTGGACAACCTGTAGAGCGGTGGCCATGGCCACTTCCTTCGCCGCATACGCATCTCAGCTGTTGAACAGACCACAAGCCGGCACTTCGAGTCTGTCCTCATCCCAGCCTCTCTTCTATTCTTTCTCAACCGAGGACGGGTCTCGTGCAGGCAATCCGGAGGACGCCGACCTTGATGATATTGACGATCCTCATCTGAACGCGATGAGCAGGGATACCATGAGAGGCGAGAGGAGTAGAGCGGAGGAAGAAGACGACGATCCCTATTTACGGCTAGACGAAGAGGAGGCAGGAATCTCAAGGCATCAGGCGCAGTCAGTACCTCTCCTTGGTGTTTCTCGAGACGACGATGCGAAAGGCTGGCTAGCGCACGCCTCGCCGCTGCGCTCGCCTTCCCCTACACCTTCGTCGTCCTCGGTTGACTCTGGGCATCCACCGCCAGATATCATGGCGGCTACGTCCAGGCCACCGGTGCGCTCTGGGCGACTACCACCACCGCAACCTCCGCCACCTCCACGAGCGGAAGTGACCCTCTCATTGACCGAATCATTATTACCTCGGGACGGTCGCACGCGACCGCTAGACGTCTTCTCACTCCCGGACCCACGGTTTGTCCCAAGAAGTAGACGGAAGTACAACGACTCACGATGGACCGCGGCATGGTGCGCAAGTGTTGGCATATGTCTATTCTTCTCCATTCTTGTTCTCTTCCTCACCCGCCAACCCGATAACCGTCATCACGTCATCCTACCATATATCACCCTCCTGCATACAATCCCCTTACTCACGATACTGATCTTCACGAGTGCCTGTGTGGCCTATGCCCATGTCCTCCTCCTACGGATATTTGTGAAGCCCGTCATGGTTGCTACTTCAGTATTCATACCGGCTACGTTGTTCATCTCGGCCGTATGGGCGTTCGTGGGCAGTTTTATGTGGGACGGAAACCAGGAACCAACATGGGGTGAGACAGTCGGGTAAGTATTCCCGCTTCTTATAGATCAACCTGTGTATTGATCGCGTTGTAGCCTTCGTCTGTTCTCCTTGGTTCCTCTTGTGCTCTCAGTGCTTACCGCTCGGAGACTGGTCGACTTGCCGAGGGACATCCACACCGCATCTTCGTTACTCACCTTGACGACTCGACTACTCATTGCAAACCCATTCCTCCTTGCACTTTCGCCTGCTGTACTTCTTGCAGCGCTCCTACTCTCGATTCCATTCATCACGCTGGCATTCCGTTTGCTCCTCATCGGGTATTTCACCAAGGCATCAAGCACATCTGGTTTCGAGTGGCACGTTCGTGGATGGGCGAATTGGGCTATTGTGGGTACAATTGGTGTCTGGCTCTGGACCTGGGGAGTCGCACGCGGTTTACTCCGCGTGAGCTGTGCAGCGACTATCGGGGCATGGTATTACACCGAGTACGTAGATTTCAGTCTTCAATGCATTGCTTCGTTGTTCAAATCACTACGCCTTTTAGCCCTGCGGTGCCGCCGCCACCTCCAACCTCTACACACACGATCCATGCTGCGATAACTCGCGCCACACAGCCCTCTCTGGGTTCGATCGCGGTCTCTGCCTTGATCCTCGCGGGCATCAGGCTTCTTGGCCTGCTCACCACAGGGTTGCGCATGCTTCCATACTACCTCCCGCCCTACCTCCGTGTCGTCAGCGTCGGTGCCGGTATGCTGGTCGGATACATGGAAAACGTTACAGGCACGCTCAGCAAGTACGCCCTTGTCTACGTCGGCCTTACAGGAGATCCGTTCTTCCCGAGTGCGCGACGGTCGCGTGCGTTGACTGCGGCGGTGGAGCATACGTCTGCCATCAATTACAGACGTAGATTCAGGACTGAGCGTGCGTTCTCTCCATCTGATTGAGGTATTTCGTTGCTAAAATGGTTCGTCATACATAGCACCCCTTACGCTGCTTACTGTCGCGCCACTCACTCTGACATTCCCTTTTGCACTCGGGACCTACCTATTTGTTGCACATACGCTGAACGCGCCGGATCAGGCGCTGTCCGCAGCGATGTTGGCAGGTTGTATTACCGCTCTTGTAGGATTGTTCTGCATTGGTCTAGTAAGGGATACGTAAGTTATCCCTGCATCTGCATCGCCACAGTATGTTAATGATTTTTTCAGGGCGGATACTCTCTATATCTGCTACTGCATAGACAAAGACATTGGAAGCAGGCGTAGAGACGAGGTGTTCGAGGCGGTAAGTCCACATACCACAAAACAGACTTTACGATACGGCTCACTCCGATTCGTTTGTAGTTCGAGTACCAGAGCTTGAGGCGAGCGCAGCCCCAGATACCGCAACCACCTGTGTCCGGGCCCCAGCAGCCCCGTGCACGTCTCGAGCCCGTTGTCCACGTTCAGCCGCCACCCTTACGTGCGGAGACCCCAGACCCCTTCGAGCAATCTCCGTCTGAGGCAGAGGTGCATGCGTACCCTGACCCCATATCGCCATCCTCGTCCGGGTTGAACTCAAAGTCCAGACTGCCCCTGAGTCGGCGCACGAGTATGCTAGATCCAGTCCTTAGCACCACGCTAGCTCCGCATCATGAGAGCGATGACGAGAGCATGCAGGATGAAGATCTGCCCATGTTCCCAGGCTCCGACCTTTTCTAACGCACTGCCATCGTGTCTTCATGGGCTGCCGTTTCTAGAGTGTATCATTGTCGGCTTATCCCAGAACATTGTCAGCTCGATGATTGTAGAGTAATGTTCATGCTATACACATGCACAGATGATACCGAAGTGTCTTACATTGCGGTATGTAAGCGCGATTGAGGAATGGGTGTCGACCATCTCCATATTCCCTTGCCAACTGTGCCTCTAACCAAGACGCACTTTGCACATACTAAGATCTGTCGATCTTCGTCAACGTTGCTCACGTTTGAATAGACTAATAGATGCAATACTGATTCCCCTGCTATGAAGATTGATTGGGTATTGGGGCAGATACTTAGGTACGTGAGAAATCGAAGGTGACACAACGTGCGCATAAGGCTAAATGTACAGTCATGAGATACTTGCAATGGACGGATCGACTTCGCGACGAACGGTGTCGTTCCAATGTAACCTCAGGCCACAGTCCGTCCACCAAGGGTCTTTGACCTCCATGTACCAGTGCGATAGTATCAAGGTCCCGATATCTCGCATCGACGAGGTTTCTGGCAGCCGTTGAAGCGGTCGGGGGGATGAGCACTTGTAGAGGCTCAACCGATGGATATCGGGCGACCGCAGCCGATTTGAGAGTAATCCCTGAAGATGGATGCAACGAGGGAGACCTGTGTCCCATGCGCATGGATGGAATTTCAAAGGCAGGGGATGATACGACGGTCAGGCGGCTGCAAATTATTTGCGCTGAGGCGACCACAATGGCGAGAAAAGGTCCCTCGTCGAGCGGCGACCTAGAGGATCGACGGGCGGGTCGGGGGATAGGTTGCCTCCGTAGTGACTGTTGTGCAAGTGAAGGACTGGATGTGCAGACGGGGGCCGCCTTGCGAGAGCTCATTATACTTGTAGTTTGCGATATTCAACAAGGGAAATTGTTGGAGAAGAACTAACGGTTGGAATTGCTTGGGTTTTCGGCGGGGTGATGCTGGAGATCGTCACAATCAATGAGCCACAACGGGCGAACCGGGGGAACGGTTCGTGGCCGGGGGTCGCATGGCATGCCGCGGAGTTGACTTGGCTCGACAACGACAACGATGACCTCTTGCTCTTGCCAACTGCACACACCGCTTCGTGTTGCGCCTTGCTTCATCGGAGTGCCCTCTGGACGCAGGGATTGCTCTGTTACACATGCAATAGCCCTCCGATGATTCTGACATCCTTGCGCACTCGAGCGGGGTTACTTTCTCTTTCTTGCTGGCAACTGCAATCAACGATAGTCGACTTCTCTCTCGCACTGGTTCTTGCGTGCTTATGATAGATGGTTTCCATCGCCGTCCTCTGCCGACCTATGTGTGGCAGAGGTCGTAGGACCTCAAGACGATCCATGTGCCGGTACCGATGACGACCGACCTAAGCATGGGCAATGCAGACGGTCTCTTCAATAGCGTAAACTTCAAGCCTCGTTCTTGCTGTCTTTGTGTATTTCTGCGGGTCTGTTCATTCTCTGGCTTGGTCGATGGCAGTTAATTCGTTCAGCAAGGACATTTGGACATGCGGAACTTTGCCTCTGCTTTAAGCTCTTCCACTGGACTGCCGACCGTTCACAGTTGGTGAGCTCGCTCTCGCGACTTGCATCTCGCCTTGCCTTGCGTAGTTGAAGCACGCAGATGGGGCGACATGCCCTCCAAATCCTGCGTATCAATATCAAAAGCATATATTGTGGGCTCACGACGATGAATAGATCATCGGTACGTCCGTCGTTGTACTCTTGTTATCTTCCTATTCGCAAGGGGATGCTTGGAATCGATCCTCCGGCTGTCCGCCGATTGCTAGGCGGTGCCATGGTGAATGGCGTGCAAACTTGCTTCTTGGGGCACACATGGGACGCTGTGGGCGTGTCTTCGTCATCTTTGGGAGGTCTTGTGCTTGTTACGCTTCAGGCTTGCTGTTGAGGCACACAGATTCAGCACACGATGGACGGGTAACAACATGGTTCGGGACGACTCGCCTCATCAACGGAAGGCCGCTCTTTGGGCGCCCTGTGACCCGTGACCCGCCGTCACGCTTTCCACATATGGTGCCACCGCCCTCGCCGACGTCGGAGTGTCCGGCGGCGGCCAGAGCAGGTTTCGTGGCCAAACAACGTATATGCAAGGGACTCACCTGTGATCCCTTTCATGGCGTGGATGCTTTGAACGTTCCATGGCCGGCTATGTGCTATCTGCATAGCTTAGGTGTCTCGGTGCACCCACAGGACTCGGAGGCTAACTGGCCACTGCGAGTTGTCAGACTATGTCTAGGCAGGGGCCCAACGCGCTACTACACGAGCTGCAATGTCATTACCTGCTTCAGAAGCCTTCTTCAGGTGGAAGCAGTGTGCATCTCCAGACCTGTGAATGGATGACCAGTGTTGTGTTGTTCATATTGCAGTCCTAGTGGTTCTCATCCTCACCGTGTCATTCTTGCGCTGCCGCGATGTGTGGCCGTTAACCTAGATGCGCTGGGATCCTCCCTCAAAAGTTATAAGGTCACTTATGCTGCGAGGAAGTCCAAGAAACCAGGAGACCGTCGCGGAAGCAAATGCTCGTCGTGAATCGCGCGCGGCGACTTCCTGCGCGCTCATCTAGTCGGGCCTGTCACTAGAATAGGGAAAACGAGCTCTGATCGCCGACGCGACTTTGCACAGTCTAGAGGGCTCGCTTCCATCGCCTCTTACATAAACTGGAGGTGTCGTCCTCCCGCCCCATTCTCATCTTTTTCCCGAACTTCCATCACCCACTCCTTCCCTTCGCCTTTCGGATTCTTGGCCTGCCACCTCGCATCTCCTAAACTACTCATACCCTAAATCCATGAGACGTCAGCTTCCTCCGCCTAATCCTTCTTTTGCTCCCGGACGTCCTCTTCTTCATGATAAGAGCTGTCTACCCTCATATCGTGAAAGCTACATGCGACGGTTCCATCCGTATCCTAGGTATGCCCAGCCCTCGTGGCAGCGGTATGAACATCTCATGGTACGCTCATCGCGATTTGCCGGCAAGTTGCATCGTCCGTAGCTCACCACGGTGTATATCTGCTTCTCCTAGAGAACTGTGGATCATCGGTACGAAGAGGAGCCTTCGACAGATGTTTGGGACATGTCGTCACTGGTGAGCATTGTGTGCTCTTGATCGAGATATAAGCCAAACTCAATGTTCCACTTCAGTTCGTCATCAATGAGGTCGAAGAGGAGGACTTGACAAACTTGGAAGCTGCGCTGTCGAACCAGTCTCATGCAGGCAAACGTCGTCGTCGTCTGTCAGTGTTGGTCATTGTGAGTCTTCAACATTCATTTGACCTTTAGTTTTCCTCAAGGATCGATGTGTTCTCTTTAGGAGCTAGCCCTTTCAATCAAGCGAACTCTGCGCAAGGCAACCCCGCAAAAATAAGGAGCCGCGAATCAGATGTCATTGAACGTACGATGCTTACTGATAGTTTTCCACCCTTCTTGCTGTATCATAGTTCTTCTGCTGTCGCGTTTCTGCGCACTGTTCGCTCTCATGCTCTGCTGCTCCGGATGGAGTTGACTCTCACTCGTTCTTGTCGTCCTCGTCTACTCCGTAATCTTGCTTGTTCATGTATCATATGAATTGTGGGACGTGAATAGATAGATCATGCATAATTTTGTGAATATAGCCCCGTATGAAGCAATGTGGGTGGGTTTGGACGTTACTGTAAGGACTGCAGCGACTGCGACGCGACACGTCTGTCACAATTACCGTGACAATCGCCGACGGCAGTGATGAGAAGGGTCACGTCTCGTACTGCACGTGGTACGTGTTTCCTCGCGCCGCCACTCAGCAAGCACTGCTCTTGCGTCTCCCCTCCGCCTTCATCTATCCTCCTACCCTTGTACCATCGTCCACGGAAATATATCACACTCTAGACACTGGAAGCTCAGAGAACGAACATAACATTGCTATTGTCTTGCTTGCAGTGGTCCTACAAATCATAGGGAGTGCATACGAGAAATCTCGGAGGACGGAAGCATTCGAAGGAGGGCAGGTGAGCTTTGCTGGTACTCACCGACGGCTTTAACGCTCATGTTGTGTCTTATTTTGGCCGGTGGTATTGCATGATAACTCTGCCAGAAAGCATGATGCAACACGAGGACAACGAACCCGTGCTCGACCTGTCTGACGTGGTACACGACGAGCCCTTGGGCGAAGATGATCGGCCAGGTTCTCTTGGCCACACTATTTCCACGACCAGCACGTCTCACACGTCCGACCACTATGCATCCAGCCCTCTTTCTTTGGCAGACGAAGTGAACGTCTTCGACGACCCCGGATCACATTCGCCGACTCTGCTACAAGATGCGGAGGGCGTGGTGCCATCCTTCTCTGTGGAACAGCTTGAGCAAGATCTTGTCGCTCTACTCAGACAGAATGACTCGGCGGTCTCCTCTGCACTCCTCAGCGTCGCAGCACAGCGTCAGGCGCCGCAACTCATTGCGGGTGAGCCTTCCGCCTTGACGGACGGTCCAACAGCATCACAGATGCATGGCTTTGACTCGCTAGGTTCGAGCCTTAGCGCATTGGCTGCAGTTTTGCAAGCTGTGCATTCCGCAGGAGATCACAGAACACAAGGCTTCGATTCAGCAGGACCAGACTTCGGACCTCAGTCCCTAGACGATTCCCAAGCCAAGCAGAGAACACGAAACGCACCCGCATTTCACTCCCTGACTGCGGACGAAGACGTTCCTGGTCTAAGCAGTGGTGCCGGCAGCGGAAATGCGAGCGGGACGGATGGTTCGGAATACCTGTTTGACGAGGAGGGGGAGAGCGAGCACGATGCGGAAGCCGACGTGGCGATTGGCAGACTACGACATTCTTCTTCGCCCGATCGTGATGGTTCTGCCGCAGAAGACCCATCACCTGTCCCGAACGACTTCACTGACATTGGCGATATCATGCACCACTACACCCATTTTGACCAGGACGACGAAGATGACGTCGACCAACTGGACTCCGAACTCCCCTCATCACCTGTTGAAAACAATGTCCTGTTGCTTCCTCGGTATCACCCTTTGCTGCAGCCAGCTGCTCGAGACGATCGCTCGGACGCTATTCCGGAGCTTGATGAATTGGAGAGCGAGGGTGACCAGCCCATCGCTTCGACGTCTAAAAGTGGTGCGGCCAGTAGTGCTGCAGAAAAGAGGCCGAAGAAAACCAAAGAGAGAACAGATCCTGAGAAGGGCCCTCAAGCGCATGTTTGTGACGAGTGCTCGAAGACGTTCTCTCGCCGGAGCGATATGATACGTCATACACGCATACATACGGGCGAGCGCCCATTTGTATGTCCGGAGGCAGGGTGCGGCAAGACGTTCATACAGGCGAGTTCTCTCCACTTCTGCTGACATTAGCACTGACGGTGCCCTTCGTAGCGGTCTGCCTTGCACGTGCATATGCGCGTTCATACCGGGGAAAAGCCTCATATATGTGAGTATCCTGGCTGCGGTAGGACCTTCGGCGATTCCAGCAGCTTGGCTCGACATCGACGGACCCACACGGGTAAGCGGCCGTATAAGTGCGAGCACCCTATATGCGAGAAGACCTTCACTCGGCGCACAACTCTGACCGCACACATGAAGACGCATGACCCAAGTTGGGAGCCAGACCCCAGGATGTAAGTGCTCCTTTAACAGTATGGTTGCATCAGCCTAACGGTCCTACAGCAAGTACAGTTTTAAAGCGAAAAGGGTCAAACTCGATAGCGCCGACCAGGACCAAGAGCTGGAAGCTTCCGTGCGCACACTCTCCGCGCTTTTGAAACAGGGTGACCCCCAAGCCGAGCGATTGCCCTCCGGTCGACCCCCCGAACCTCAGCTAGCCGCCAGCATAAGCGAGGAGCTTGCGGCAGCTCTGGCGCAGGCACAGGCGCGGATACTGGAGGATTATGACGAAGACGAAGACGAGGACGAGGGTTTCGGTCAGGAGCTGAGCCACTGCGAGATTATCGGTCCCAGTACGAGCGGGATACGAGACGAGGAGAGTACGCACTCTACGATGGAGCGGGAGACATCTATCGAGGTGCACCTGCAAGATACGTTGGGCGGTGATGACGCGCTCGACTTTGCGATACCCCTTCGAAAGCGGAAGATGGACGATGTAGCGGCTGCTGTCACTGGTAAACGAAAGCGATAGTTGCTGTATAGCAGAGACGTCAGCGAAGCTCGTAGTTCCCGGTTGAACGAGACGTGTGAGTATATGCCCCAGCCGACACAGACAGCCGTATGACGTGGTATGTAGCATCGGTTCCTTGCATCCTCGTCTTGTATGACACAGCTTTGGCAGCGCGTTCCCGCATGTTCGGAAGTGCAAGAGGTTACAGTTACATCGGCGAGGCTCGAATGCAGCGGCATGACGCGGGCATTATAAGTATAACATCGATTGTGTGAGCAGCCTTCTTCAAACGCCGACGTCGTCCGTCGAATCGACGTGCATTGCGTACTAACACATCATTTTCAGGCCATGATGCGGCTTAGGCCCTAAGCCTACTCCTAAGACGGTCTCGAGTCTTCGGAAGTGGGTCTGAGGACAGGCAGTATGACTGTAGTATGCCTCTCCAGAACAAGCCAGGTGCAGCATATCCTAATGATCATCAGGGTCTCTAATTGATGTTCCAAGGTCATATGCCTATCCAACTCTTGCGTGGCATGCAATAATAGCTCGTCGTGCATGCCGTGAACTCGTTGGCACTGTGTGACCTCCCGTCCCCCGTCCCCCTCCTGTCGCGTTCAATTTCCAACTCGAATAGCTCACTTTGGCAAAAGACATTCCTTTTAGGGCCCAACCGGGAATTGAACCCGGGACCTCGCGCAGCTCGCGTCATCACAGGTTCCATCACCGGGTCAACCCGAAGCGCGAATCATACGACTAGACCATTGGGCCAACAACATGTTGTCGTGCCTGCAAAGGGACCTCTATCCTGTGGCTTGATCGCAGTCAATACGCCGGGGATCAGCTCGACAGGATTTGTGAGTACATATGCAACCGCAGTGGCGTGCCCTGGGCAATTCGATGCGGTCTCAATCTCATGCAATGCACTCTGAGGCAGCAGGCAGTCTCTCCCGTCGATCCCCCAAGTGTACCGGTCCGCAACTGCGGATACGGTCCCCTTCTAAGCCCCGAACCGGATCACGGGCGCATGGACATCATAGCAAGCCTGAGCAACCTACACCGAGCCCCCTGGCGCCGGAATGTAGTGGTACTGGTTCTCAACGAAACAAACCTAGCTGACGAAATGTGATAAGTACGGTGCGAGCCATGACTTCGGTGCCTCTCAGATGTCCCTGCCAGAAGTTCGCCCAGGACGGACTTGGGCGTCGCCAAACAAATTTCCTGCCAATGGGGGTCGACACACTTCGCGGGATCCTTGCGCGCCCTAGGTGTACATGGTATCAGGTATATCTATTCCAAAAGTATGTTATCGTCTCGCCATCAAGTTCCGAGCGTCCATACGTCTCCAGTCCAGCCTACACGTATCTCGAGGACACGTCTAATGAAGCAAGGTTCGCGCGCGCGCGCGCGCCGGGTCACTGTTTCTCGACGTCGCTCCGCTGCGACGACTCTTCCGAGGCGCGAGCCTCCTCGGCGGTGCCATTCTGCTCCGCATGATTCCATGCGGGGGCGGGGCCGAGGAGACGGCCCGGGTGGCAGATGTTCATGATCCACATCGCGAAGACGATCATGAGCGCGTCCATGATCACTGCGGGCGGCGGCCTGTCAGATACGATTACTGTGACGCCGAGCCGAGGAGAGGAAACGCACCGAAGTAGCGCTGCGTGTGGATGATGTGGCCCTGCCAGCCGTCCGCGAGCTCGGCCGTACGGTACCACGATCTGTCGCGGGTGCAGGTGAGCGCTGCCGGAACGGAGGCGGGGCGGGGAGCGGGGACGGAGGGGCATACTTACCGGACGTAGATGCACAGGCTGCTGAACGCGAGCGCGCCGAGCATCTGCTTGGTCTTCGCGTCGAGCGCGTGCGCGGTCTTGACGGTCTGGCGGGCGCCGATGGGTCTGTCGTGGAGGTAGCGGAGGACGAACTCGGTCGCGAGCAGCATGTAGAAGGTGATCGCGACTAAGGGGGCGGGTATCCGTGAGTGGCGGGAGGACTCGACTCGAGTGCAGGGGGCGGCTTACCGGTCTGGAAGATGATGCCGCCGAGCATGGTGTCGCCGCCTGGCTTCGCGCTCTTGTTCTGGTTTACGGCCGCGTCTGCGCTGGCCCCTCCTAGGGCCTGGATGATCAGGGCGATGATATCCTGTCCGTTTGATGCGTGAGCTATGAGAGACGCGAGCTAGTGGGTACACATACGCAGCTGACGAAGACGATGGTGTCTGAGGGAAGCGGGTCAGGTACTGAATACTGAGAAGGCCGAGGGACGTACACCATCTCGCACTGAGTCTGCTGTACTGCTGCCCGAGGCGACGGATGACTTCACTGAGCGTGATGAAGCTTGCGGCGACGAGCGGGGTGGGTGCAAGGATGGTGGTCACAATTCTGATGACGCTGTGAGACGATTGTGGCGTCGTCGCAGGCTATGGCGACTCACTGGATGAGGTACGGGGTGTTGATGTGGATATTGTAGGAAGACCACAGCCGGGCGCCGTGTCCAATGAGTTCCATTATCCCGGCAAGGACAGCAGTGAAGAGCAGCCACCATAGCCGATAGCGGACCGCTTGAAGCAGGTGGAGTACTAGGTCGCACTGTCATGAGCAGCCGTGTACAAGTCGAGATGTTCCGTACGCACTTGTAGACAAGCCAAAGAAGACAATGAACAGGATGCCGATCCAAGCATCAGGGGTGTACCCGTACGGCGAGACGGCGGTGTACGTCGTCTTCTTGAGTTCTGGTGTGGCTGTCAGAGGCCCGATGGCATCTGCGGTAGGGATCTCGCGCACCTTGGGGATGCCACATCTTTGCGAAACGAAGGGAAGAGAAGCGGCGGGGAAGCTCGCTGGCGGGCGTACTAAGCGGGAGTTCTGCAGGGTTCGTCGAAGCGGAGGCTGATTACTGTATGGCTCGGAGCTGCCGCGCCTGGGCGACGCCGGCATCCGTTGGCGGGCCGATCACCGATCCAAAACGTAAGCCAACTTACCTTCGAGGTGGGGTGAGTCTAATTCTGGCCCCTACCCGTGCTCGAGCAGCCCATGGCCAGGGGCCCCGCCCCGCCACCAAGCCCACTGTGGCGCAACGGAATCTCCAAGTCGTGCTTTTGCACCACAGAGCTACAAATTGTCTCCCACGCTGAGTGGATGTACAGTCACATCGCTGTCCGGCATCCTACCCTCCGCAGGGAGTAACTTACGCGGCTGCAGGCCGATTTGCGCGTGGACCGAGGCGGAGTGGGGACAGGGAGGCTTTCCCGATCGGGGTCAGCGTGCCTGATCTCGATCCCATCTTCTCGGCCACCGGAGCGCCCGTTTGGTGCCTGGACTCGGAAGAGGAATTCCGTTACGACCACAACACTCTGAAGACTCATCATGATTTCGTCGGCACAGAAAGACAAAGGAATGGAAGTAGTCTCTCATGAATTTCTGGGAAAACGGACCGATTTGGGGAAAGGCGTAAGAAAGACTCGCGGAGAAAAGGCGACAGGACCTTTCCTCACTCGGGAATGACCCCCGCAGATCCCTTTCTTGGTGCACGATTGTGTGGCAGGAATTGTATCAATTCCTCTGAGCCCTCTTCTCACCCGAAATCGTGCTTTCTTTGTAGTGCAGTATGCCAGGGGAAGAGCATCACCCTACCTTGCGCCTGCCTTTACAATTTCGTCTAAGCATCCCCTCAGATATACGCGAAAGCAAGAGCCTGCCGTCACTAATCGGACATGACTGGTGACGTAGGATAGAGCTACTCCTAAGATCCAAGTTCAGACGCAGCAACAGTCAGCGTGAAAGGAGATGCAAGTATGTAGCTGATAATGTCCGGGAAAACATATTCAAAGTCCGAGTACAACGCCCGCCCTCTAAGCTCTACAAAAGCTCGGTCTATTGTGGGTACTTGGGTTCTCCTTGGTCTGAGAAGCCCATTCCAACCGTCGTTTCGGAATCTTGGGCTTGCACGTTTTGCATGCTGATGCTCTTGTCCGCACGCCATTCGGTACCGTAGCCCAGCAGACGCGCGGGGTGGAAGATGTTGAGTGTCCACATAGCGAGGGCGATCATGACGGCGTCCATAATCACTGCGGATCCAAAGTAGCGTGAGTGTGGGACGAAGCGAACGCAGCAAGGACGTACCAAAGTAGCGCTGCGTGTGGATAATGGTTCCTTCCCATCCATCGCCAAGTTCCTGCAGGGCAGGTCAATTGCACATAACGTGATAATCAGACGGAAGGCGCACAATGCAACGGTACCACGTCCTATCAATCCTACGGAGTGAGCAGATCGTCCACGCCGAAGAGTCGCGGAGACATACCGGACGTAGAAGCAGAGACTGCTGAAGGCCAGGGCCGCGATCATCTGTTTCATCTTGCTATCGAGAGCATAACCCGTATTGACAATGTCGCGCCCGCGTATCGGCCGGTCGTAGAAGTAGCGCAGGAAGAACTCCATGGCGAGAAGCATATAAAGCGTGATGGCAGCTACAGCGTGCTGGTGGTGAGCATGGTCAGGGGACTCGACTCGTTCAACAGCGCACCCGTCTGGAAGATGATACCGGCGAGCATGATGTCACTGCCGGACGTCGGGCTCTTGTGGTTGTTCGCCGCGGCGGCGGCGGCAGCACCACCAAGTGCTTGGACGACAAGCGAGATGATGTCCTGTCAAGGCGGCAGGGATAAGCCTAGTGGAGCGGAGCTCCGAGCTCTACGGTGGGTACATACGCAGACGACGAAAATGATAGTATCTGCAACGGCACCGTCAGTCGCCAGTCGCGCGGGAGGAGCGGACTATGCACGCACACCATCGCGCGCTGAGCCGGCTGTACTGCTGCCCGAGGCGGCGGATGATGTGCCCGAGGATCACGAAGTTCGCGGCGATGAGCGGGGTGGGCCCAATGATTGTGCAAATAATCCTGAGATGCACCCAATGAGCGAAGAAGCCTGCAGACTCCGCGGGAAATACTCACTGCATGGAGAAGGCCACATTTGCGAGGACGTTGTACGAGGACCACAGCCGCCCTGCCCATCCGATCGATTCGAGGATGCCCGCGACGACTGTGGTCCAGAGCAGGAACCACATGCGGTATCGTATCGATTGGAGAAAGTGGAGGACTGGATCGGGTGCGCGTCAGTACCGTGTTGCGCTTTCCCGCCGTCGCCGGAGTGTTTGGACTTACTTGTCGTCAGGGTGAAGAGGACGAACATGAGGATGCCCACCCATGCAGTCGGCGTGTATCCATACGCCGAGGTGGAGTCCTTTCGGATGTCGGCTGCTCGAGCGCCATGTGTATAAGACGCTGTGCCCCCTAGGAAAGTACGACCGGGTCTGACTTACTTTGGGGATGCATGGTGCCAACAGCAAATAGAACCGTAAATAAAAGGAAAAGGGGGGTAGAGTAAGAAGAAACCACGCCGGTGCCAGTGGCCGCTGTTGGACGCACCGTCTTTAAGCCCTCGGAGCCGTCCGCCCGTGCCGCAGGAGAGCAAGGACTGCCAGGGCGGCGCAGGGCCGCAAGCCGACCGGCAGCGTCAGCCTACATTACGCAGCGGTGTCCCTCTCCCGTGAGCGACAGTTGCGCACAGCCACACGCTAAGAGGGGCACTAGGCCTGTGAGTGTGGCGGACTAGCAAGAGCGATGCAGAACGGACACGCATACGCACGACACCTTGCCGGGAGTTGCAACTGGAACACGCACACAGCGAAGCGGAAAGGAAGTCTTTGGCGAGGTCTGATTGGATACAATGGGTTAGTCCGTGGGCGCCACCCCCGGTTCGATCAATCATACCAAAATGTGGCAGTGCCGAATTTGTTGGGAAACTTCACCATAATAACGCTTGTCCTTCATATGCGTGCAGACTTTGTCACATTCTCATCCCGCAGCTCGTTTGTGCTGCGCGCGTTGTCTCTCTATCCAGGGCTTCGGCCAAGAGAGTCGCGCTGTCGTCCGCACCGGCATTGGACGATAACTTCGATCCGTAGAAACCCTGATCTTCGGCGTGCATAAAAACACCTATTGGAGTTACAGCGTTTGGCGTGTCCCTCAGACCCGGGAAGCGCGCGGGTCTACCAGGCTCACTACACCGAGCGGGAGCGATGGCCACAAAGGCTAGGAGGGTGCACGCTGAAACAACGCGCAGTACCTCCACTGGACCATACCCCTAACTCCAGTTCGACATCGTGCCAGCCTCGATGCGCAGTACGTTTTGGCCTACCGTGAAGTCGTGCGGCCGACGACCGTTATGCTCGTAGTGGGAGGCCTGGGGAGTGTGAGTTGACAGGCGCAGTAGCACGTACCTTGTTCATACATCTCGCAGCACGCGGCGTAGCGTAGAGCACGGTGTGCCTCACACTGCATTGACCCGCGCGGCTAGGTGTTCCCGCGCTGAGAATGGGCTGTGGGTAGCCGCTCACGCCATCGACCTGCGAGTGCATTGCTTGGCGGCCACATGGTAACTTGGACAGAGGACTGAACAACGGAAGAAGGATAGCGGATGCACTCACTGGCGATTCTGTGTTCTAATGCCGGGGAGTCATGTTGAGCAGCATTCAGCAAGTACCTACTCTGCTAGTTCTTCTATTCGACCGAGACGCGACTTGAGCCATAAGTGCTATTTGTAGGCACCAATAACCCCAGTCGCAACCCGCCGACACAGAAATTGGTATTGGAAGCCGGGCATTGACCCGAGAGTGAAAGCGAAGACAGTTCGTGAGTTCCGCTCCCACCTGCCGGTAGTACGCGCGCAACCGAAAATGCCAAATACAAAAGAAAATCGCGTGTTATGTTCTGCTGATAGGACAATCAATAGTGGGAGCGCATACACCGACCGGTACAGAGGACGCTACCGTTGGTAACTTAGCGGTAGGAGGCGGGAAAGGCGGGCTCCCGGTGTTATGGTATGCGACGGGCGGGAGGAGCGGCCCGGGAGACGATAGGAGTGATCTATGATACACGCCACCCCTAAAGGGCAAAAGGCATCCTCACCGTGCTCTGGAGCCTCCGCTCATCGTCCGATTAGTTCCGTCCGACCTCTGCCTGCTTCAATCTCGTGTTTTTACTCGTCTATATAGCGGACGACCACCTCTTCCGTTCTCTCACGTCCACCATCCACCCTCATCATCTGAGCCGCCATGTCTGGAGAAGAGCCACCGAGCACTGATATTATCACACTGACCCGGTACGTGATCATCTCGACCTTTGCGGGAGTGATTATATTGACGAGAGTATGCTGTAGCCACGTCTTGAGCCAGCAGTTCAGTCTTGGCGTTACAGCGACCGGTGACCTTACTCTTCTCCTCACGGCGATTCAGACGACTTCCAAGTTCATCGCAACTAATGTCCGGAGAGCTCGTCTGATCAACCTGTGAGTTTCTCAGACGTCCTACGACCTATCCTGGCTGATGCATAACAGCGTTGGTCTCGCTGGTGAGACCAACGTCCAGGGCGAAGAGCAGAAGAAGCTCGATGTCCTGTCAAATGACATCATGATCAACTCTCTCCGGGCGTCCGGAAAGACGGCTGTGCTCGTCTCGGAGGAGCTTGAAGATGCTGTCATCATTGAGGACAACCATAAGGGAAACTACTGCGTCGTGTTTGATCCGTTGGACGGTAGCAGCAATATCGATGCCGGCGTTAACATTGGTACAATCTTCGGTATCTACCGCGTCGTAAGACAGCTTCTCCTTCTCAGGCGGTACCGAGTATTGAGCGTCTGCGCAGAAGCCCGGCTCGAAAGGTACCATTGATGATGTCTTGCGACCTGGGAGCGAGATGGTGGCTGCAGGTTATACCATGTGCGTCACATGCAGACGGTTTCAGGCGCGCATCTAACATCGTCAATAGGTATGGATCGTCTGCGAACATGGTGCTCACGACTGGCCACGGCGTGAACGGCTACACTCTCGACCCGTCGCTGGGCGAGTTCATCTTGACCCATCCCGACGTGAGTGCATCAACGGAAAGCGCATTTCCTGATACATCTAACACCTCGATCTAGATCAAGATTCCACCACGGGGCAAGATCTACTCCTTCAACGAGGGCAACTCAATGTACTTCCATGAACCAGTCAACAAGTACCTGCAGAGCATCAAGTACCCCGCCTCGGGCAAGTCGCCGTACAGCGCGCGGTACATCGGCTCTATGGTGGCCGACGTGCACCGGACACTCCTGTACGGTGGCATCTTCGGCTACCCCGACGACAAGAAATCCAAGAGCGGCAAGCTCCGTATGCTCTATGAGGCGTTCCCGATGGCATTTTTGACGGAGCAGGTGAGGTTCTCTGTACGCTACTAGAGAGTGTCTCTGATACTCATGAGATGCGCAGGCTGGCGGTCTTGCTACCACGGGCACGAAGCGCATCCTCGATATCCAGCCGACAAGCATCCACCAGCGATGCCCTGTTTTCCTCGGAAGCAGGGAGGACGTACAGGACGTGCAGAAGTTCTACCAGGCGAATGGTGAGGCGTAAGGGATGGCATCGCAGCAGCTATTTTGTATACCAGTCGAATCAATGAGCACGCATGTACTAACGCCCAACGTCCAATGTATTCACTACAGCTGATGGTCCGGTGCGTGCGCAGCGAACTTAGCACTGTATGGATGTGCCTGAGAATTGAATTGCGGCGTATGAACTCATTCGAGCCTTGTACACGACTTTCTTCGAGAGGGAGCTTGTTCATAGTGCGCGCGTTGCAGCACGTTTCATACTCGTGTCGGCCCAATCCTGATCTGAGAGCGGAGACAGCTTCATACCAGTATACCATCGCAAACGTCCCTGCCGCCATAGTAAAGTCTATATGCTGAGGCACCGGCAGGTGATGGTGATACTTAGTGTAGAACGCCACAGACAAAGCGCCCACAACAAACTGGGCCGCAGACCAACCGGCTTTGGGATATCACCTTCCTCACGTCCCGGACTTCTGCGGTCGCCCCTGTGCTCCTCTCTCATAGCCCACGATGGCTTCCAGACCGCAGGCTTTCACGAAAGTTGACCTCACCCCACGACGGCATCATGGATATCAAGTGCTCCTTTGCATCCTAGGGACGCTCCTCCCGCCTCTGGGTATGTACCGTGGCTGACCACCGCGCTCCACCTCTCTTACTGACGACTTCCCTTGCAGCCGTTGCGGCGAGATTTGGGATCGGAACCGACTTCTTCATTAACGTTGTCCTGACAATTTGTGGCTACATCCCAGGTAAGTGACAAGCCGCTGTATCCTTACCGGTGCTGATGACTGTTGCAGGGCATTGTCACAACTTCTACATCCAGGTACCCCTACACGCTGATGAGTTCCGCTCGCGCATATACTCATATAGCCTCTAGAATATCCGCAATAACAAGAACCGTAAGCGGACACCGAAGTGGCTAGCGAAGTACGGATTGGTGAACACCTCGGACATTAAGCGCAAGGAGCAACGATCACAATGGGCTTCTCGCTATGACGAACGTCTTCCCGCTTCCACTCTGAGGGACCAGTCATACGAAGAGGGGCAGGAGGGCAGCTCGAGCGTGGACCTCGCATCGGAGAATGGCGAGGCCAGGCAGCAGCCCAACGGCAGCGGAGAGTTTTGGAGTCGTAATGAGGAGCGCTATTATGGGACGAATGGTGATGCGGATGCGGGTTCTACTCGATGGCGGTACCCCGCCAATTTTGAGGACGCCGCCCCCGTGAACGGCAAGAAGAGCAAGCGGAGCAAGAAGGACAAGAAGGACAAGAAGGATAGATGGGCACGGACAGAGGATGCCTACAGCATCACCGAGGGGGAGGGCGGGACGCGGAGGAAAAAGTCGAAGAGAAAGAGCCGCCATGCCACGCTCGACAACGAGCTCGTCTCGCGCGACTCGTCAACAAACGAGTTCCCAGAGGATCCTGAAGGAGGGCTGTATGGACCGTCGAGGCAAGAGACAGAACCTGCGTCATTCGATTCACGGGGCGACCATCGCCTCACTGAAGAGGACATGCTGAACCAAGAAGTCTGAAGGTGTGTTGTGCGCCTGCCTTCGCCGCCTTGCCCTTTTTAACATTGTTACTCGAGCCCGATGCTGTACAGTCTCGAGGGCGCGCTCCGGGCCCTTACATCCCGTATCCTTTGTGCGCCTACCAGTGGCTGTACAGGCGTTGGTCTTCCCTCCGCTGCTCGGACTCGAGAGACTTAAGTAGCGCCATATTTATCATAGATACCAGATCCTGGGGGTGTACGCTAGCGTCAACGCTGCTTTGGCATATCCCGGGATAACCTTACCTACCAGATTTACCAATGCGAAGCGTGGGAGTCTTGGTGGGTTGTCGGCCGAACTACTATCCACGACTGCGAGACCACTGTTCGCAGTGACGGCTGTGGGTCTTGCCAAGGTCCCTCCATGTACATATATGTACGCTCTTACTATAATATAGCGCGCAATTGCTCCCACGAAACACCATGATCACCACATCCCTTGTTTGTCGACGACGGCGCGCCGCACAGCACCAGGCCACCTCACATTGCTCCCACTGTTGCTATCTTGGACTTGCCACATGCGCGCGTTCCTCGACAGTTCCCACTGCGAATCAACTGAGAAGCATTCCCATCATCTATCTCGGTAAGCGATATAAAAGCGAGATACAACGATGAGCAGGCTACGCTCTCGGACGCTTCGCAGACGCTCTCCATACTCACTCGCGTCTCTTGGTTGCTTGCACGATGTGGAACCGCCTCGTGCAGAGTCTGAGCGCAGGGCTTCTCCTCGCGCGGGCGTTGTATGCCACGGTGCTTGTTGACTTCCAGGTCGCGCAACCGCCTCCGCTGCCTTCGGACGCGCAGCAATGCACTATACAGATCTTAGAGTGCGTGCCCTAGGTTGCTTGATACAGCAGTGCATTATCTGAGCTGATTTCGATGTTCTCTGAAGGCGTACGTTCGGGAACTCCTACGGAGAGTGAGTCACATTCGTCTGAGCGACTGAGACGCTGGTATTAACGCCCGAGTATTTTGGGTATTATAGCCCTGAGATCGTCCAGTACACGTACGTGCCGTCGCTGGAATCTTGGCGCAGTCTTTGACTCGGAGAAATCTGCGTTTCAGACCGCCCACGGACTGTGGTGACGCCGGCTCGTGGGCTGGCATTAGTCTCAACTTCACGGTGACTTCGAACGGAACCCAGTATGACCGTCTTGGTGAGCTTCATTTGCCAACATCAGCGAACCAGGCGATCCCAGCTATTCCTAACAATATTTTGAAGGGATCTTCACCTTTCAGAATGTCGAGAGTCAGTGTGCTGGGTCCGTGATATCTTGAAATCACCCTGACCAGCTCATTTAGTCTGGCGGACCTCAACGCCCGAGCCTACCACAGACGGCATCATCTGGACGTATCTCAAGGATGTCACTCGCTACCTTCCGCTCTTTTCGGAACCGGGTACCTTCATTTTGGAACTTGACAATATCCTGGAATCAGGGTTGAATGGTCAATATGCCAGTAAGTGCTGCGATATTCTGACTGCGTTAGTCGTGTGTGAACACATGGATTTTAGCTACACTCACTGCGACGTTCTATGCTTCGTCTAATGCGCATCCACCTGCCGCCCGTGCAAATACCATCATCCCTGTGACTACGTTGGCCAACAACACCGGAGACGAGGCGTCTGTTCCTCCTATCTTCTCCGTGCGTCGTCATACCTTCGCTGCGACCATCACTCTTTCATGACAGAGTACGCTTAGTTGAATGTGACTGTTCCACAAAACGCCGTGGCTATCTATGCTGAACTGTATGCATCTGGTAACGGCGACGAAGAGTTCTGGGTACGCCCTTGCGATATCGTGGACAGATCCTGAAACTGACAGCCTCGGCAGTACTACAATGTGGCGAACGAGTACTTGAATTATCTGCCAAGCGGCTTTACATACGGAAACGGACCCTTCCGTGAGGTGCGCATGCTCGTAGACGGCCAAGTCGCTGGTGTAGCATTCCCGTACGCCACGCTCTGCTTGAGCATATGAACGACCTTGACGGCTCTCCGGCAGATACGCTGTCATTTTCACTGGTGGAATTTCCCCTACAGCATGGCGGTCAGTTCTCATTCTTCATAATACTCACAGTGATTGTTCACGGCATATTACCTTAGACCTATCACATCCTATGGTGCTCTTGACCTACCGACCTACTTCATCGACCTTACGCCTTTCGTCCCTGTCCTGACCGATGGCCAGCCGCATAACATCAGCATCGATGTTGTGTCAGCGGAGTCTAATCACACCATCAACGACAATTGGTACGTCTCGGGGAATCTGCAAGTAGTCACGGACTCCTCGTCAAGCCGGACGACGGGAAATATCACTGTGTACAATGTGGAGCCATACGCGGAAACGTCCGTTACGGGAACTGAAGACCTCAGTGGCGATCTGACAGTCACTGTGACCGCCAAGCGTAGCATCCTGATTCAGTCAGAATTCACGAGCGGGAGCGGTCAGCGCACTTCTGTGTCGTGGGCACAGAATTTGGAATACTCCAACACCCAATACTATTTGAACGATTATCTGGTCAACGTAAGTGTGAGGTGAGAGGATCAAGGGTGACAGAACTGAAGTCTCTTCTTCGTTAAGAATGTGGCGCAAACCGCGACAGGATCCTTCCTGTCCACGCACAACGGCGTCGCAGCATTAGTCGATAATTTCTCCTACCCTCTGAACATCAACATGACTTACACCGATGACAGCTACGACTCGTGTAAGATCAATTATCTTATGCACGTTGTGTGAATGCTCACTTTACATCAGTCACTGCCGAATTCGACCATTCGTATGACCGGGTCTCGTTGCCGAGCCCCTTCATCCTGGGATCAACGATTACCGAGCGACAGGTCGCAGGTGAGTCCTTGGAACTACCACTGCTTCGCTCGCACTGATATCTCGAGTAGCCTCGTTCTTCACAATCTCGTCCAGTGGTAATTATGGCAACGGGACGGACAACAACACGTTCAACTATGTCGACCTCAACGGTAACACGTATTGGCGGGATGTTGGTGCTTCGGACAACAACATCACTTACGACAGCATCGGTGGTTCGCTGTCGGGCAGCCCATTCACACTGCCTATCTCTGCCCCACTCGCACAGGGGGTGATGGCGAAGCCAAGGTTGCCAGGCGGGAAGTAGTAATTCGGACAATGACTACCTCTGACTGCGTTTCTGGCCAGAAAAGGACACTACATGTTAGGGCCTGTACACAGGAAGAAGGTCATTTGACCATTCCTCGCAGGAATCTACCCACATATTTTACATCCACACCTGCGTACACCGGTTTGCAGCCACCCACCACAGCAACCACTTAGCCCGAACCTCGGCGTGCTCTCGCGACGTTCCCCTTCGCCACACTGACCCCAACACTTTAGCAGGGCGATGAAGCCCGCCTGCGCTCCCGTGTTGAACGGTTTGCGGCTCCGTGTTGAGACGGTGTATTGCTTCCCTAGAGCCGATCTGGTGAAGATGGATTCTAGCAGTTTACCCATTGCATTTAGAAGAGACCGACGACTCGGCCAGTCTGGGGGTCCAGGCCAACTTCCCAGAAACCTGCGAGACAGTGAGCAGGTTATTCATATACCCCATCAAGACATACCTGGGCGAGTCCCGAGACCCGGCATCGTCTGCATGTCACCGCACAGCGGGTACAGGAATCCTGCGCCAGCCGACAGCCGAACCTCCCGGATGGGGACAGTGAAGCCTGGCAAGACGCACTGAGTAAAGTGACGGGACCCGATCATATGTGGACTCACCAGAAGCAACATTCTTCAACTTCGGGTTGTGAGAGAACGAGTACTGCGTCTTGGCCATGCAAACTGGGAATGGCGAACTGTCACTTCCTAGGTCTGACGGATACAATGCTATCAACTCACTTGCGAGGTCGCCGAAACCTTGACGAGTGTACGTCTCGATCTGCTTCTGCGCGGTCTCACTGAGGTCAATGCCATCTGCGCCGTAGATCTCCTTGCAAATAGCCAGGATCTTGTCCGCAATCGGGATGTTGAGGTCGTAGATGAACTTGAACTCAGACGGCCCTTCGCACGTAGCGATGACTGCCTCAGCCAGCGCACGCGCACCGGCACCACCTTCGGCCCAGTGGTTGCTCACGACAGCGGCGTCGGCGCCTCCCGCCAGCGACTGCTGACGAACAAGCTCAAGTTCGGCAGGCGTATCTGACGAGAACTGGTTGACGGCAACGATGACCTTGAGACCGAACTTGCGCGAGTTTTGGATGTGCTTGACGAGGTTCTTGCACCCCTCCTCGAGCGTTCCCAGGTTCTCCTTGGTATACGTCTCATGAAGCGGCTTGCCGGGGGTGACGTCCGGACCGCCACCGTGCATCTTCAACGCACGCGTAGTTGCGACGATGACCACTGCATCCGGTTTCAAGCCGCTGGTCCGGCACTTGATGTTGCAGAACTTCTCCAGACCCATGTCGGCTCCGAAGCCACCCTCTGTCAGGACGTAGCCAACACGGTCGGAAGAGTCTCCTTCCTCAGTGCCAGCCAGCTTGAGGGCGACTCTGTCAGCCAGAATGGAAGAGTTGCCGTGCGCGATGTTCGCGAAGGGTCCAGCGTGGACGAAGACGGGTGTGCCCTACATCATGCATCATCAGCATGGTATCGAGCATCGCAGAGTTGGACATACCTCGAGCGTCTGCATTAGGTTCGGTTTGATAGCGTCCTTCATGAGGACAGCTAATGCACCACCGACACCGATATCGTCAGCAGTCACAGGCTCTCCGCGCTTGCTTGTTGCGACCACCATCGCTCCGAGTCGCTCACGCATGTCCTCCAGACCAGTCGTCAACGCTAGCACTGCCATGCACTCGCTAGCGACGGAAATGTCGAAGCCGGTGACACGCTCATGGCCTTGCTCACTCGGTGCCTGACCGACAGTGATCTTACGGAGGAAACGGTCGTTGACGTCGATGACGCGGTTCCAGGTGATCGTGTCGGGGTCTACGTCAAGGCGTGCAAAGCGGTTGATCTCCTCCGGCGTAAGGTCGTCGGGGTTCGTCTTGTCAATGCCCAGCTTCTTCAGCCGCTTGAACATGAGCGGAGCAAATTCACGTTTACCCTTTTTAGCGGGGACGAGGCGACTGTACAAAGCCTGGCAAAATGTTAAACTCAACCCACACACATCATTCGGAGCTCAATACCTTGTCAGACTGAGTCGCCTCGTGGAACATACGAGCATCCAGCGCGGCAGCTACATTTAGTGTTAACCTAAACGGCAGATACGGCAGAAGTACGAGTGGCATCTACCAAGCAAGTTGTTCGCAGCGGTGACGGCATGGATGTCTCCCGTCAGGTGGAGGTTGAACTGAGAATCACGAGGTTTAGATACTGCTCGGGATACTGATATGCATACACACCTCGTCCATCGGAATGACTTGGCTGTATCCTCCACCGGCCGCGCCACCCTTGATGCCGAACGTAGGGCCCTGACTGGGCTGGCGAACGCAAGCAAATGCCGGACGACCAAGGTGCGCTCCTAGGGCCTGTGCAAGACCAATGGTCGTGGTAGACTTACCCTCGCCGAGCGGCGTTGGTGTGATACTACGCACATATTAGGGCTGAAGCAATTGTGCACACAATACTCCACGCACCCGGAGATGCAGATGTACTTGCCGTCCTTGCGGTGTGCCAGGCGATCCAATACCCCGAGCTCGACCTTGGCCTTGTACTTACCGTAACTCTCTACCTCATCAGGCTGCAGACCGATTTCGTACGCAAGCTGGGTGATGGGTTTCGGCGTCTGCGCCATAGCGATCTCAATATCACTCGGGACTTTGGGCAGGATCTCCAACTTCAAGGGCTTGAGCCTCAGGTCGCGTTCCCTCTGCCAGAGACGCTCGGCCGAACGGAGGGTGTTCGCCATCAGCATCGCAACCGTCATCGGACCGACGCCTCCAGGTACAGGAGTGATGTAGGACGCGACCGCGGAGGCTGAAGCGAAGTGGACGTCGCCGACAAGGCGCTGGCCAGACTTTTTCGTCGCATCTGGAACGTAGTTTGTGCCAACGTCGATCACGACGGCGCCTGGTTTCAGCCACGAGCCCTGCACGAACTCGGGCTTGCCAATGGCGGAAACTAGAATGTCGGCCGATTTAACGATGTCCGGTAGGTTCTTCGTGCGACTGTGGCACTGGGTGACGGTAGCATCGCGATTCCTGAGCATGGCCGCGACAGGACTTCCAACGATGTCGCTACGCCCCAGGACAACTGCCTGGGAGCCTGCAATGGATACACCAGTTGACTCCAGAAGCCGAATCACACCCGTGGGAGTGCAGGGAGTGAAGAGTGGGTCGGATGCGCGGGAAGAGAGGTGTCCGATATTGTAGGCGTGGAATCTGTGTAAATGGTTCAGAGACGCACGAATTAGTGGACTGGCGTACTACTGACCCATCGACATCTTTCTCGGGGCTAACGGCCTCCGTGACGGTCCGCTCACCGTCGGCACCGACATGGCCACCTAGAGGGAGCTGGACCAAGATACCGCTGACACTTTGATCGTCATTCAGCTTCTTCACGATCTCAACGACTTCATCGACCTCGGATTCGCCAGGGATGGTGACGTGCTTGAACTTGATGCCAACCTCCTCGGCTGCCTTCGCTTTCATGCGGACATAGACGGACGAGTCCGGACGCGCGCCGGCCTGAATGATGGCTAGCTGCGGCTGGAAGCGAGGATGCTGAGCCTGCAGAGCGTGGATGCGCGCGGCGACCTCATCGCGGATTGACCTTCATGCACGCGATCGTCGAGTGAGCAAACATTTCGCTCGAGGTCGTGACTGGCTTACTTTGCGATGGCGGTACCGTCGATAATCGTTGCGCCTGCAGTTGCGGAGGCCATCGTACGATGATGGAGGAAAGAGGGAGGGGAAGGGCAGAACACCCTGAGAGATCGAAGAGAAATATATCGCATCGATTTCCTTTTGAGGAACGAGTGTCGTTCACGCGCTGAAGTGAATGTTCCCAGTCAGATGTCGTGCCACCGCTCGAGGCGCGGGCGCGCGATAGCGGGAGAGGGCTGCACTGGTGCTATGCGCACGGCATGAGCTGGTGCGACGCGACGGGGGGTGTAGAAGAGACGGAGAGCCAGCCCGGGATAGAGGATGGCTCGTATATAGAGCATCCACCACGGTAATATTCCTGGCGCAGCACGTGCACTGTCCCACGCTCCCTCACCCAAAATTTGGACGCGCTTGCCATCTCACCGCTCTCGTCAGACCGCTGGCGTCTTGTCCACCACTCACTCAACTCATCACCTATCCCTCCTCTCTTACCCTTCACCCGACGACCTTCCGCCATGAATTGTGCACAGGCCTTCCGGATGTTCCGCTCATGTAGGACTACCGCCCCCGTACGAGGAGTAACGAGGACAGCAGTTTCGGCGACGCGCCGGAGAGCAGCCACAGCTGGCGTACGCTGTTACTCCGACGACAAGTCAGGCGCGAACGAGGCGTCCGAGGTGAAGGCAGAGGGGAAAGAGGGGGAGGGCGAAGCTGCCAGCGCACCGTCGGCAACGTCGGAGTGCGAGGAGAAACTGAAGAAGAGGGACGCCGAAGTCGTTGACCTGACTGTGCGCTATCTAGCATTCCGTCCAATTGTGCATCTCTAATATGTCAACACCTTCAGAGTCGGTTACGGTATCTTCAGGCGGACTACCTGAATCTCCAGCGTAACGCTGCGAGAGAAAAGGAGCAGACCAAGGACTTCGCCATAACGCGCTTTGCTTCCGACCTTCTCGAGACCGTCGATGTCCTTGCGCTCGCGCTAAAATCCGTTCCTCAATCCGCCCTTCATCAGTCATCCGACTCTGGCGACACATCGTCATCACAGTCGTCCGCACCCACTACACCAGCCGAAAAGCCAGCGGAGGCTTACCTGAACGAGTTGCACACTGGAGTGGAGATGACACATCGACTGCTCCTGCAGACTCTCTTCAAGTACGGTGTAAAGCCGTTTGACCCGACGGGTGACAAGTTCGATCCGAACCGGCATGAAGCCCTTTTCCAGGCACCGATCCCTGACAAAGAGCCTGGTACCGTGTTCAACTGCCAAAAGATTGGGTACACAATCAAGGACCGTGTCTTGCGTGCAGCACAGGTCGGTGTTGTACAAGATCGGACATAGTCATGATCTCTATGGAGATGGGAGAACATTTTCGTTGTGTTGGTGATAGCAGGGCCATTAGCAGGGTGGAGGCACTGGTAGAGCGTACATTATTGCATTGACGACACCTAATTAACGAATCTCGACTCCGAACTTTTCTTTTAGTCGTGTGATCACTCCGGCATGGAGAGTATTGACCTCGTCTCCTGACAAGGACCTGGCAAATGGATTGTCAATGTACCACAGGATGAGTGGCTTGCACACGTACTTGTCCATTGACCTGTAGTTTATCCGGTAGCACCGGCTGGTACGTTGTGTTTTTGGATGTGTGAAGCTGTCAATCTTTGGAAACATTCGGTCAGCCCGCAGATAACAAACACCATTGTAGCCCACCATTTTGACATCTTCGGCGAGATCACCTACTGTGTCCCTCACAAGATCGAAGACGTCATTGTCGTGCAAGCCTTCTGAAGGGAACCAGAAGCTGACGTCCCTGTGAGATGGTGGATACTTAGAGTAGGGTCTGAAGGTGGTGATGTTCCCTGGGGTGAATTGTTCGAGGAAGCGTGAGTCAGTCGACCAGAACAGGCGAATGTCCGGAATGGCGAAGAGAATCATGGCGATGCGTTCGAGGCCCAAACCGAACGCCCAGCTAACGTCGTGGGGGATGTCTGACAACGATGTGAGAAGAGCGCCCGAAGCACGTTACACCGCGAAGCTTACTAGCTAGCTGCATGGTTCGCTGCTGAACCAAACCACAACCCAATATCTCTATCCACTTGCCATGGAAGAAGACCTCGACCTCAAAACTTGGGCTGGTGAAAGGGAAGTAGGCCTCGATCCAGCGGACCTGCAGCGGCTCCTCCGCAGAACCCGCGCGTCCACCGAACAGCGCGAGCATAAGACTATTCAGCGAGAGTTTGAGGTTCCGGACCATGCGCTCTGCGTGATCTGTAGCGTATACACTCGGTATTGGGTTCGTCGAGGATGAATGCGGGACATCCTCGATGACGATGTTCGACTGTGCGAGGTGTTCGGAGAGGCGTGCATTGTCTGCCTCCAGCTCGTCTATTCCCTCCTGGCTCGAGCTGAACACGCGAGCACCCTCCATCTGGTGGAAGACGGGGTAATGCGTAGAGTCGATCTCGTCCCGGCGGTAGACGTCCGACGTCAGCAGCCAACGACGGTCTCCCCGCGCGAACACCTCCACTTCGTGCGCAGATGTGTGCGTACGGAGCATCAGACCATTGTTAATGTAGTAGCTGTCGCTGAGCGCACGGCCGGGGTGGTCTGCAGGGAAGCCGAGGTCGTCGAAGTTCTTCGCCGGTGTGACGATGGGCGAGAAGCCGGAGTGAGCGGTGAAGTTGCTGAAGTGCGACTCAATGAGAGAGCGTAAAATGCCGATGGGATGTGAGGGCTGCAGATAGAGGTTGCGTCCAAGCTTGTCCACGATAGCCGGTGTGATGTTGGTCTTCTCGTCCGTCGGATACTCCTTGCCAAGGAGTGTCAACGTCGGAGGCCGGCTGGCAGCGAGTGCAGAACGAAACCTCCGGGACTCGAAGGCACGCAGTGGCCGCTGGACCAGACGAGCTCGCCATAGTATAGTCATCATCTATGAAGGCCCGTAAGGCTTTGTTGAGTTCCGCCACCATGTGCACTACCAGTAAACCATGACACACCTTCTCACCGACTTACGACGTTGTTCTCCCTCCGAAGGCCGAGCCCACGGACCCTAGCCTGTCCAGAGCGGAATCCATATTCAGCGCGCGCAAGACGAAGAAAGATACTGCATATGCGTACTGTGCGCAACGCGTCAAGGCGATCGACCTTATTGCTGAGCGTGCTCAGACCCAGCGCGCCGGAAGGAGTGCGTGACAGTGACGGAGGCCGGAAGACGCGTCTCGTCACAGTGACCGGTCGCGTTCTGCAACTTTTATGTCCGGTTGCACCCGGGTCTGAGTTTACAAGCACAAATACTTATGAGCTGGTCCTGACGTCGAAGTAGGACGATGCTGCAATGCATTATCTGGCCCTAGCGTAGGACAAGATGTACAGCAAAATGGCCTATCATACGGTGCACGTATTTAAGACTGAAAAGACGACACTGGGCGTCACTGACAAGCTAGTATATGACGACGAGGTGGGGAAAAGACGACGGTCAAGAAAACTGATACAGATCAATTCGACTCAGGTATATCAAAAGCAGATCCAATTTCAGCTGTGAGGAGTAAGGAGACTTATGCCAACAGATCCAACTTGTCTGGATAAGCCAGCTTTTTGGGGGAGCGCAAGCCGCCGCAGCGCCGACGGACGACAAACGCAAGATCCTGATGCGCTCCAGCTCAAGCATAGGCAACAGAAGAAGGCTATAATGACGCACGATGACAAGAGCAGAAAGCCTCCGTCGGAGCCTCTGGACCCGATGTCCAGCTGGCAACGCAATTTCCAGGTTCAGCAGATCCTCCTCATCGACCTCCTCGATGAGCGGCTGAGTTTCATGAACCGTCGACGCTTCAAATCCTACATTTTCATATCATAATGAATGCACTCACAAGGGGAGTTGGCTGCGCAACCACCGGATTCTCATCACCACCATGGTAGTCAGCGACCATCTACAAGAGATAAGATTGAGGGTAAAGGACTGGATTCATAGTAACGTACGACCTCCATCGGGGGACGTGGGTACCTCGCGTACGGGTGGTAGCGCAGCATGTAACTCTGGCGGTAAGCAGGGAGTCGACCGGTGTCACTTGCTGAGAAGGAAGGGACGGGAAATTCAGAGACAGGTAAGTGTGTTGGAGACATCGAGAAGGCTGTCGTGTAGAGAATGAAATGTAGTTGGGCGACAGGAAACACAGAAGAGAGCGAAGGTGGTGGTAGGAGTACGAGGAGAAGGAATGGAATCCAGAGGAAGTCGGGGTACCTCCATTATATCGGGTATATTAGCGGCGACCAGGAAACGTAAACTTGCCGCGACGCGTCAGGAATTCTTTTGCCCACTGGGGGCCGAGGTGCTACCAGAGAGCGCGCAAAATGCTTCCGCGGCACCCACGACGATCACTTGCTCCCGCTCTGGCAGCCAGGCTGTTCTTCAGCAATCTGTAATATTGACCACTTCAACACAGTGCCAAAAAAGCAGATAAGATTCCAGTTGCCAATGATCCAAGTAAACAGTATGCTTGCAGGATTCAGAGGACTGCGAGCCAGAGATAGTTCGTCCTCAGTCAAACTCAGTCGGCTGTGTGATCAGCTTGGTGAGTTAATTGCTCGACATCATCATTTAAAGGAGACTGCATCAAGTATGGGATCGGTAAAATCCAAGATGTCGTGTCATTTGGGCCTATGCTAGGCCCTCCCCCCACAGTGAGTGATCGTAGGAGGGTCCACCTCCATGTTATTCGCCATGCATGGCATTAGCATGCCTGGGACACATAAAGATGCCCTGAGATGCTTGCAGGTGACCGTACATCCCCCACAATTCACAATACTGGATGCTGTTTATCGGGCTGAGCTCGCCGTTCAGGCCATTGTTCGCCCTAACAGGCCAAAGACGTGACGTCGGGTCACGCGTCACATCACGCGCAGATAAGGCGCACCCCCGCCCACAGTGAGGTAAGCCCAATCCACCATCATCGTGAAACAACCAGCGTGTGCTCAAATAGTGTGCCTCAAGATGCCTGAAGCAAGAATCAATGCAAGAGCAAGCATATATTCAACGCACAAGATTTGGTGTGCATCCATCGCAATCAAAACCCAGGTCCAACATGCATCTGTGCGGCGATATCGATGACTAGCGTATCGAACCCGCCCCTTCCGCGACGGTGAAGGAAAAAGGAGACGAACACGATGTGAACTCACCGACACAATCGCCATGTTGTAAGCCTGCAATACACGCATTTTGCATTGATATATGCAGGATTGAAGGGGAACACTATTCCTGTCTGCACGGTGCAGAAGCCCGAAGCACAGATTCGAATGTCACCCAAGAGATCGAGCCAGCTGCCAGACAGACCGGGTGAGCGATTGGCTAGAAGAATTGGAAACCCAGAAACCGTGACGCCGTCCATCGTGAAAGCTGCGGTCGGAGAGAAGTGCGCACATCGAGGTCTGCAGAAGCGCAGAGGAGGTGCAAGAAGAGCAAGGCCCTGTGTGATCAAGACGGCAGAGACGTGATGTCCGGCAACTGTTGGCCTCAAGACGTCCGTAGAAGCGAGAAAAGCGAGAAATCCAAGGACATCGTCAGTAAATCAGAAGCAGAGGCCAACATTGTCTCTGAGCAGCTGTGAGGTCGTCAACTGTGCAAGAAAATGGGTCCAGATGGAGACGTGATGAGAAGAGCAGCGTCGCACAGTTGGGACCGTCGATATGGATCAACTCCGCCGCGGCACGCGAAAAGTCCCCCAGGCCACCTCCCGTTCTGTCGGCTCATACACCACACTTTCTAGTTCTCTTCGTCGCTGGTATGCCTCAGAGAAATCCGCCAGCAGTTTCAACCGCTATTCCTCTGTCCATGAATATTTGGTCGACCAAGGCAGGCACGACGTTGCAAATTGTGGCCGGAGCCAAGCTGTTCGCCTTTCCGAGTCTGGTCGACCGCGTCACGCACCTCTCGAGAGCCCCTGTTGCAACACATGAATATCGACGATCTGTCTCCCTTGTCCCGAAACTTATTGCCTTAGTCTCATGGCCTCCAGGACCGGCCGGGTCCCTACTCCGGGAATGACCAACAATCCCCTCTTCCTCGCGCAGGACAAGCGTCCTGCAGCGCTCGTTCAACGTCGTTAAGTGGTGCTATCCGGGGCCAACGCTCATTGGTTTGATATCTAAGTTGCACCCTTTTCGCCGACCAAGGTACAAGAATTTGTTCAGTGGCCCTACGGCGGCACACCATCAAACCCAAACAGAACGACGAACACGCAGGGCGAGTCGGATGAGAGTTGGCAAGGGCTAAGCTCGTGAGCCCCATTGTCTATCGCTCATAAGCTCACAATCAACGGTGGCTACAATATGGCCTGCATTCATTGCAACACGACCGTCACGCAAGCCGGGATATGTGTGCATCTTCAGACAGCCGGACCTGTAGCCACACCCCACGGAAAGTGGTCTCCTTCGATTTTCCAATCTTATCTGCGCTTATGAGTAACCTGTCATCCGGAAAACAGTTACATTCAAGGCAGCTGGCCTCTATCGCGTCCGACGTGCATATGACCCATGCCACGAACTCCATCCTCATCTCGACCGGCTCCCACACGAACGTCGTGGTTGTCCTATTATCCTACCCCTCACTGTCACCTTGGCCCCAACGGGATTCGGGGACAGTGAATGCGGCGTGTATCGAGACGTAAGCAGATCTTGCACGACGACGGTACGGTGATCGCTCATCTCTGTCTGTCAACATGACGCACCCTTGCTCGACAACGATTGGCCTGTAGATGCGGCGGGTATAGGGATCTAGGCCGACTGTGAGTAGTATCCTTCGCCTACTAGCAGTGCTTTGTTTCTGTGATCCCCCGAAGTTGTGCGTGAAGGGGACTGCTATGCAGTCGTTTGAATACTGTTCGCTGATGGCGATCTCGTGCCTCAAATATATCTTATTTGACGCGAAGCATGTATTCGCTTGGGTGTATCATCATTTGCATTGAATTGCGCTTCTCGTCGGCCTAGCACAAATTCGAGTGGCCGTGTACTGCAACTACCGGTTTTGATGGACAGACACGGTCAAATGTAGTATTGCACGCAGGTCTCGGCGGCAGGTTTGCAAGTGGATTTTGTCAGTCGTATACTGAAGGAGTCGTATTTATCGGCAGGCTCTCGAGACTTAAGACCGAAATAGACTTGTGAGTACCTTTCTTGTACGCTCGGATCAGACATATGTAACACATATATGACTGAGCTCGTCGAATTCGCCGACTGATCATCGTCAAACTTAGACTCGTCCTTGCCATCTGCCGCATCATCGTCTGGGAGCATGCTAGTAACATTTTCGAGAGAAGGCTTGTAGTTCTCTAGATCTGTCAGTACCCAGTCCTTTCACGGTTGTCCGCGCGCGGAGGTTTGCGCCCCGGGCCGTCCTATATAGACATCTGCTAAGTAATGTAGTACTATGTCCATTTGATTTGCGCCAGATACATACTAGTCCTCCGAGCTCGCCCTCCTCGAGCTTGTTCAATGTTATGTATACTTTTCATGTAAGCGGGTGCTTTCGCCCTATGTAAGCGTACTGGTAAGGTCAGGCCGTCGGATGGCCCACGGTCACAAACGTCGGCTGCCGGTGTCGAGGAGAATATTGAGATGATTACGGAAGACGCGCCAATACATAAATTCGATCGGAATCTGGATCGGCCGAGTTGGGTATCTGTCACGAGCACGGTGCGTGCCGCGAACCCTCGCCGCCTTCTTGACATTGATCCTAAGTGGAGAACCGTCCTCTCCCAGGCTCTCTTTCTCTGCGTGTAGCGGCACAATCCAACCGGTCTCTTTGTCCTGCACGATCGTCCTTCTGCCAGACGTGACGCGTGCACCGTCCTCACGCGAAGGCGCTCGCGCGAACATCGCCAGGCGGATCGCGCTCATAGCGCCTTCGTCGTTCGACGCGTTCACGACGATTTACCCCGCACGAACAATCCTCGTATCTACCCTGTGGCTTCCACTTACTCTCACGGTGATCTTTGGGAAGCTTTGACCAGCCGATATGCGAGCACGGTGTAAGGTGAGCTCATTTCCTACATGATCGCTCAATATCTCGTGTATGGATTGCTAACGCGTCCCATTCAGTGGTACGACGACGATGGGGCCCCTATAAAGTCGGGATGCAGGCGCATCGGCGTCAATTGCGACTTCGTCCATCCGAGTGAGCCACAGTGGGCGTCGGCTCCGAGGCATGTACAGGTGAGTAACGACCTCCAAAGAGATTGGTCGTGACGAGGAGCGGCGACAAGATGAAGGTATCAGGCCGGCACCGTCCCTGGGTTTGTTGTGCGTGCGAGTGTCCAACGGATCGGACACTCCAATTATCTCGGAGTAGACGCTTCTCCTACTGTACATACACCCTCGATTCATGCACGCTTACCCGCTTTTCTAGTTTGGTGGCGGACCCGGACGCCAAGGTTCCGGTAGAAACTCAATCGGCAATGTCCCTATTGGTGCACCAAGCGGGCCCCGCGGCCAACGCCAGGACTCGGGTTGGAACAGGAACAACAACAACGGTGGGGGCGGATGGAACGGTGGACAGGGATCTGCCTCATCTGCGAGCACTACTGGCGGGGGTGGCGGTTGGAGTGCACTCCCGGCAGACAGTGCTAGTAACTGGGGCAGCGGCGGGGGACAGGGCAGCACCGCAACGGCCAGCTCGGATGTCACCGCGAACGCCGGTGGATGGGGGTCGCCGTCGGGCGGGTCGGGTGGCGGCTGGGGGGATTCTACGAGTGGTTGGGGGTCAAATACGAGTGCAAGCTGGGGCAGATGGAATGACAGCGACTCAGGGAGTGTGCAAGTACCTGCAGCGGCAAGGGGTCCACCAAAGAACGACGTACTTCAGGGTGTGCAGACGACTGACAATGCAAGTGTAAATGCAGGGGCATGGGGTACAAGCGACGACGCAGGCGGTAGTTGGGGTGTGGGTCACGAAGATTCGTCCGGCCCCAATACGAGTACCGGCGCAAAGGACGACGGCGGTGGCTGGAACACGTCCGGTGCATCAGGTTGGGGGTTGAGCGGCGCCAAGGCGGCAGAATCCTCAGACTCGAAGAGAGCAGCAGGAGAGAATCCATTCTCGTTCGGCGACGCGCCGCCGCCGAATGGTCGTAGCAGCGGGAGCCGCTCCCGCACTGCCTCCGTCTCTAATGCGAGCAGTTCAACTGCGAGGGATGAATGGAAGGTGAGTTGTGCCTCAGCCGACGCAAGACCGAGACTGAACTCCGCTACGACAGAACCAGTCCTTGGTACCTGGCAGCCCGGCTCGCTCCAGGACCAGTCAGGACGACAAAGCGATACAAGGCGGCTTTGGATCGCTGCTTGATACTTCCACGGCGTCCCGGCGGGTGACCTACGCGTTTGATGACCCGACTATCAGCCCTACCGAGCTGCAGTACCCAGAAGACAACGCAGATCCAGACGAGGTAACTCCCGATGAGCTGGGTCCTTCGTGGACCGTGGTTACCAAGTTTGTGCCTCCGCAGCGCGTTTTTCTCCGTCTCTGACCTCTTCGCAGGACCATATACAGAGCGGTCCAGTACCGACAGCAGCTGTCCGAAGCACAAGCTATGCGCGAGAAGTACAAACGTTTGTGCGGCTCGCGGCGCTTGCGGAGCGTCAGCGAAGTCACATGGCAGCCGCTGCAGGAGGCATACGACGAGCACAAGAAACGGGTGGAGAGGGCGACGAAGCGTCTTGACGAGGTGCTCGATACGCTGGCAAAGCTCCCCTTTGGCCTGGGCAGGACAGAGGACACAGACGACGACGCAGACCTGGAAGCTCTGCCCCTGGACGACCTCAAGGAGTATGTGAGGGAAGTACAGGATTGGATGGGGGTCATGCGTAAGTTCGGGATGCCATAATGGTCAGTATATACTCATGTGGCTCTAATAGGGGACAAGATGGAGGATATACGCAAGCTGTCTGCTGAGCACCAGGCGATTGATCCTGCATCGGCACAAGCCATCCCAGAGCAACTTGGGAAAATGGAGACTCGCGTGGACGGACTGAGCGACTACCTCGCGGAGCTCCAGCAGACGGTCCCAAACGCGGTCCGAAAGGCGGTGGACGAGGCGATCGCCCGTCAGCAAGCCACCCTCGCCGAGAGCACGGAGGCTGCCGTGGCTATGGCCGCGCGCGAGGCGGCCGTCGCGATGGACCGAAGGGTGAATGACGTCGAGCAGGACATAGCCGGCGCGCTCTCGAAGCTGGCGGAGCTGCGCGGGACACTGCAGACACTCCGCGAGCGGGACCACAAGTGGCGGCGCGAGGGATATCAGCTGCAAGCCGACCAGGAGGAGCTGCAGCTGCGCCTTGCGAAGGTAGGTCCGCTACACGCTACTATACGCGCATTTATCTCTATTGCTCTTCAGCTCGAGCAGGCCCAGAAAGACACAGCCGCCGCGGACACGCACGCCATCAACGACCTCAAGATTGCGTTTAAACGCCTATCCATCGGACAGCCGCCTCCGCCGCCACAGCCGACCATGGAGGAGCTCTGCGCCCAGCTGTCCGTGGCCTTGCAGCCTGTCTGCAGGCAGGAGGTGATGATGGCGGTGTCGACGCTGAAGGAGAGCGCGCTCAGCCACGCGAAGAAGCAGGAGGAGCAGCTGTATTCGAGGATGTTCGAGCAGCTGCAGCCGAGCCTGCGCGTCCTCGCAGCGGTGAACGAGTTCATGGAGGCGCAGAGGACGCGCGTGGTGGACGCGCCGTCGCCTGCCGTTACCCAGTTACTGCAGCAGGCGATGTCATGACTTGTTTGAGTCCCCTAAAGTGCCATTTTTCGTCCGACCCTCATTACTCACCAGCTCCTCCGCTATTGGCTTCAGCACACCCATCTACGTTGTATCTACTATCTTGTTTTGTTTTCTTCCTTATCTGTCCGGTTTTCGTGTAGGACCAGTCGAGGGTCATGTTCTTATAAAGGCGGCATGGCACGGACGGCAGTCTTGAAGAGTGTAGCACTAGTCTGACTCGGAGCTTTCAATTGACAGCGTTGATGCATAGAATATCTGCGAGTGATCTATAAATTTGTTCCTTAGCACACTGGCACCGGGTGGATTCTTTGGATATCGGGCGAATGGTACTTGGCCTGGAGCGCATGATGCGGGGAATCAATCTGGAAGATGCCTAGCACAGGCGGCGAAAGCTGCAGGGTTTCTCCAAAAGGTGAGCACGCCTGTCCGTCGTCCTCCCCGCGTCCCCCTTCCTGCGCAGAGCGCTCTCGTAAGTTCGCGATCGATCGATCGCCCGCGAGCTCGCGAATTGCCCTGCATCGTCCACCCCACCCCATCGTTTCTCGCATTTGTTAAGTTCAGCATTACTTACGCTTAGCATGCCTGAAGTAGAGTAGAATGTCTCGGAAGGTAACCGGTGACGCCAAAGAAAGATGGGGCACAGCATCGAACCGGCGTAACAACCTTCTGGGGATTTGCTTCGTCTTATCGTTGGTTCTGGATGGGTCAAAGTCATGACGACGTTGATGCGAAGGTATGTTTGGATCACAGATTGCAAGGCGGAATATATTAGCACGCTACGGTACCGGACATAATATTTAAAGCGCCACCTACCGATGAGAACGCGTTTTGAGAAGTGTCTGTCAAACGTTGGCATGCAAAAATGTATGCACAAGTGGATGCCTTTCAGCAGGATTTACGGGTGCTGGTAAAGCTAGAGCGGACGTCGAACATCGCCTGTGGCGCAAGAATAGCGAGGGTCGCTAAAATGCAGCGACGACCTATAATCTGTGATGTCAATGCATAACAGGACATCGGAGGCAACCGCAGTGATGGGACAGGTGGTGAGAGCCAACGAGAGAGCGAGAATTCGAACACCGACGGTATGTTTATGCTTTTCAACCTAGAAGATTAAGGTTTAGAACGGGGGTGCCGGAGTTCGAAAGGTCGACAAGCGAGATGGGCCGACGTGCCGGGGAGGTTTAGAGCGTGAATCTAGGATAGAACGCGCTGTAAATCTCTGCGGGAAGGCATCCAATGACAGACTGGGAGGAGTACTTAGTAGATATTCCATGACGACGACGATCTGAACCGAGCCGACGAGACGGGATGACTGCGGGTTAACGTGCACTGCATCGCGTGCATGCCGTCCTAAACATAGCGATGCCTTCTACAGTACTTGCATATGTTAGCAACGTGGAGACGGAGATAGACACGAGTATAGGCGAACCTTCCATGGGTATCTTGCCAACTCTATTTCCGTGAGTGACGTCAGCTGGTTGCACATATGATCGTGACGCTACGTAACTTACTTACGTCGCGTTGCAATTGTCGTCTGTGGGGAAGTAGATCAGGAACTGGGCAACGGGGCTTGGAGCGGCGATCTCAGGATAACATCGAGCCAGAATATCCACGTCGTGTGGATTAAAATGCCCGTGCATATACCGGATATTGCTATCGGACCTGACTGCGCGAATAGAATACGAATGTCATTTTGAAGAGACCACGACCGAGACCTGCGCTCCATCCAAGACCTGCACTCCAAATGCCAAAGGCTAGATAGCAAGCGACGGCATATTATCATACGTACGTACACAGACACCATGACGCGGCGCGAGCAATGCGCTGCGGTACTCACGAGGGACGTGGATCTCCTGCCTGCAGACCAGCACGCCGAGTCACGAGGCGCATGACGGCGACAATACCCCAAGGTCGGCGCAGCACGCAGCATAAGCTCTACGGATCGGGGGAACCTAGCTCGCTCGCAGACTCGCAGGACCTGGGTGCGGCTGGCGCATTGCAACTGGGAAGTGCGAGCACGGCTCCACTGCGCGCTCCTGCCAAACCAGCTCATGTTGTGTCAGTGATGACGCGGCGCGGTGCTGGCTGCTGGGAGCTGCTCCCCAAGCCTTTTCGACTCCGAAGGGAGGGTCGCCGTGGGTTCAGGCTGAACAAGCTTTGGTGCGGGAGGAGGGCGAGTTGCGATATGGATGAGCAGACGAAGCGGTGCGCGGGCGCCACACTAGCCATCCCCACCTCCGGCCCGCCTTCCCCTTTCGGCACGGAGACCGAGGGGACACGGTACACGTGATCGCGATACGACGCGTCGTCCGGCGGGAGCCGTCCTGACTCAGCGAACCCGAGGCAATGCAAGCGCGCCGAATGGTCGGAGGTGCGAGCGCCGCTCGCGGCACTCAGTTGAACAAACCGCTCACACACATAACAGTCATCCTCGGTGTGGATCCGTGGGGTTCGTTGGTCATCGCAGTTCTCATTCCTTCGACGTGATCGGCTACTGCTACTGCTACTGCTCCTACAACTGCTATGTACAGCAAAACACTGCATTGGCCCCGCTCCTACTGCAGGGCCGCTTCGTCAGACTGCTCTTCACCGGCCGGCCCCCCACTCTCGAGAGCCGGCTCTGCTTCGTAAAAAATATCGTGTGCTCCGGGATAGATGGTAATCAGATGCGTGAAAACATAGAGATGGAATGGCGATGCGGGTCAGATGAGGGCGCATAAGGGAATCGAAGACGAAGATTGTTCCAAAGTTCCGAGAGATAAAGCAAGATTGAGCGTTGAGACTCGTCAGCACAGCCGGGTATCTGGATGAGGATACCGCCCCGCGGCCAATACGATGCGATGGATTCACAGAAAGAAACCTTGAAAGGCGCGTGCGTTTCGCGAGGCGCACCAAAGTGACGAAAATACGACGGAGGGACCATGGTCGCCGAGATGAATCCGATATATCACGGAGAAGGTCGAAAGTCGGATGGATGGAAAACGGGATGAGACGATGCGCAATGGACGAGGCGGGACGATCGCACGCGTGACGTTCATAGGCCGGTAATGGCGGACGCACAGGCCGGCGCCATGGGTATGTAGCCGTGTCGCGCCGGTCGAGTCTATGGCCGCGTCGCAGTGTCTCGAACCGAGAAAAGGCAGTGAATGCCTCGGGTGGTGGATAAGACCGATGCACGAATGCTTGCGTGTGAGCAGGAATAGAGATGGTGCGAAGAGTCTATGTTGGAAATCGTGATGTGTCAGATCGCGCATTGCTGCGCGACCTGAGGCGTCGCCGCGCGCGAAAAACGCTGAACTTCACGCGGAGAGCTATCCTCGCCCACTGTTGACGAAGTGCGTCAGAACATGACGGCCTATAAAAAAGACGGGTAAGCTGATTGTCCAAACTATTCCAGACATGTAGAGGCACGTACACTTCGTCGGCCCGCGCGCCATCGAGTGAAAACTGTTCAGCAGCGTGCTCGTTGTCGCTCTTCTCAGAGCTGCTGTCTACGGAAATCTCCTTCGCCTGGGAGCCAATCTTCTTCGAGCCCCTCCTCCCCAAAATAACGCTGCTACCACTAGCGCGGCGCGACTTCTTCTTTTGCCTCTCCTCTGACTCATCCTCCAGGTCGCCACCGAGGAACGGTGACTCGTACAGCGGCGACTCATGCTGCATGCTCGGCGAATAGTCGTCAAGTGAGTCGACGGGAGACGATGAGAATGGCTGGGATTCGCTCGTGTAGTCCGAGTACGGCACGGGCACGTATGGCCGGTATGCAGACGAGTGAACCGTCGAGCTGCGGCGCGTGGCGGCGTGCGACGCGAACGGAGAATAATGGGACTGCGACTCCGTGTCGTCGTCGAACACGTCCTCGTCATCGTCCTCACCTGCCTCGGTTGTCCAGTCGCGCTCCCACTCTGGTCGCGCAAGGGAGTACGCGGTCGAGTAGCGTCGGTCGGCGTGGCGACTGGTGCTACGCGGACGCGCGTCGTGGCTTGTGCGCCGGCGGCGCGAGGCAGAGGTCGTGCGCCCTGTGGCGGGGAGGACGGGAAAGTCGCGGTAGTCGGGGTCGTGGAGGTCGCCGTGGCGGTCGACGTAGGCACGCGTCTGGCCGAGCTTGTGGTGGGTCGGGCTGGTCGTGGACGCGCTCGAGGAGGACGAGCCGCTCGCGTAGGCGGGGTCCAGGAGGCGGGAGATGTCGGCGGCGCGGGTGCTGGGCGCGTACATGGAGGAGTGGTTGTGGGTGGGGAGGATGGTTGTGATGTGGGGGATGGGGGAGTGGGAGCGATGGGAATGGTGCTGGAGATGGTGTGCGTGGCGGCGGGGGGAGGGCGGCGGGGAGGACGTGGCGGACATGGCGCGGGGGAGGGGAGGGACGGCGAGGGCCAGGGCGATCGGGGGGCGGGCTATATACTCGGGCATGGGTCGACAGGGCACTCGGGTTGGTCATCGGGCTGGCGATCTTGCGGGCGCCTGCGGGTTTCCGGGCGATGCCTGGTGATTCCCACGGTGTTACTTATTTCCCCAAAAATTCATGCTCTGTGCGCGCGCCGGGTGGCCACTCGCCTGGCCGCAACGTGGTTTCCCAGCATGCCCTCTTCCAGTCTATTCTAATTACTCCTCCCTCCCCCATCCGACCGCCCCTGTGATCCAGCGAGCAGGCCCAACACACGCGTCCGCACACACGGCATCGATAGCTGCACTCGTCCCGGTCCACCGCGCACGCCTCCGCTGCTCAGTCACAAGCCGGTCGCAAGCAGCCCGGCAGCCCTGCCGGCCCAACCAGCGTGGCCTGCTGAGCCATGATCCCAGTCCGAACACAGGGCGCGGGACACCCCGGCGTAGTCCAAGGCCATCCCTCGGCCGAGCGCCTCCTGGATACGCGTCGTCTCATCATACGTGACCCTCCTCTATCTCTCATCCGCATACGCACACTACTCGCCCAGCCGTGTGGCGCGCCTAGACGCAGTCCATCGTATCCTCCGTGCCCGGCCAGGGCGTTCTACGCTCTTCCACTCACCCGACAGCGACAGCCCAGCCTGATTGGTGCTCTATCGTCGCGTCCAGCATGGCCTTACTGCGCCCCACCTGAGCTTCTCTCTCGTCGAACATGCTCGCTGCACCGTGTCTGACTCATTCCGAGCTTGGTCATCGCCCTCGCGCATGTCCAGAGTCCTTCCGGCCCCTGGAAATGACTGGGTCTACTGAACGCCGTGGCTGAATCATACATACATTCTCTCACCCAATCACAGTCCTCCCAGCGAAATTGACCACCATGGATCGTCCTCCGCGCAACATCGGTCAGCCAGCACGAATCCTAGTGTCAAGCGCCGGCTCAGCGTCAGATGCGATCTCCTTCTATGACACCACACCGAGGATGTCGGTGCAGATAGTACTCATACCGAGTACAGCTCCCTCCACTGCCGCCTGACGTTACTATTAGGAGCATCCATTTCCGCGGCCAGCAAGCTTCTACCCTCCGGCTCATTCATTATGTGCTGCTATGCATTGTCCTCTCCTTCCGCACCTCATGTGGCCCTCAGCCTCCAGGATTCGCGGTCGGGGCTAGGCGGCGCATGACGCGTCATCGCCCACCCGGCCACCCTCCTTCAGTTCCGTCGACGAGCACGACAGGCCCGCATGCCCGCACGCAGAGTCTAATTCCACCCGCGCTAACTCCCGGTCCGAGCATCTGAATTCCCGCCTCGTCCGATGAGCACGGTGCCCCACACGCGCTGAAATCCAAATTCGCCCGATCCCGGACGTCCAGCACACACTCCGCGTCTGTCTGGCGAGCCTAACTTCACACGCGTACCCAGTGCTCCCACAGCGCGCGCGCACGAGCACCCGTCGACCCCGTACTCGCCGCACCCAATGGGCGCGAGATCACATCTGGTCCGCCCGTGTTGGGTCCGGCCCGGCGTTGGTTGCCCGTTCTGGCTTTCATACTGAACACTCGCACTCCAGCTGAGTCCGGACGAATCACGTTCAAGCACCCCCACATGAATTCCCCTGCCTATCGCGCCTTCAATCAACTCGCCATAAAGAGCTAACGCGGAGGTTAGCACCTCATCGAGGCGCATCCGGACACCCGCGCACCTAGATCGTCAACGCGATGGTCGACGGGACGCGTTCTGGGACGCACTGGCCCGTGATCAGTGGGCAGATGGCTCTCAGATGACTCCGTCGATAGCTCGCTCGGCTAGCGCTCCGGTGTGGTGGCATTTAACCCAATCTTATCCACGATGAGCCACGATGTCTCTCCTCCTAGGAGATGCCGTTCTAGGCATGTTGTCCGGGCATCTCGACCTCGTATGGATTGTGTGTCTCGTATTCCCGGCTGTGCCTCTCGTCGCTTGTGCTCCTCGGACTGCGATAGGCCGGCGAGGTTGGTTCGTCGATCTATCAATGGTATCTTGGAGTCTAGACAGGCCGGGCAAGCGCGCTAAAATCGCATTATATCGTGCATCTCATGTTCTCCCGATCCCGATCGCCCTTCCGGATTAAACCGGCAGGAGTTGTACATGACGCTCATGGAACAAGTTCAAGTGACGAAGGATCACCTCCTCGCGGGTTTGGCGGGGGACTACGGGGATGCGCTCAGCCGTCAACCTGGCCAAAATGGGTGCAGCCTTCGTCAAAATGGAAAAGTATCTCCTGTGACGATTCTGGCGACTTTGTTCTCACTCGTCCGCAAGGTGGTCTGTGTTCTATAACTGGTATTGATTGCTTGCTAGTGCCTCCAGGATTCCCCCATTGCTTTTCAAGCGTGTATGTGCTTCCTCGCATCCACCAGTGTTTATTGGTCCACCCGCGTGTATATCGCCCTGCCTGTGCATGCCGGTTGCCTTCGCGCCTGGTGATCCCGATGAACCTACCGACATACCCCCGCACAGCTCCGTCCACTCACGGAGGCGGATCGTTACTGGCCAGCTATGGTCGCCTAGCCGCGGCGCTGCCAGCGAACCGTGGCCGTCTTCTCATCTGCGATTCCTATCTAGATGCATCTGAATCGCTCTTCGCCCGACGATGCACGGTGGACCTGGATTAGCGTCGCGACTCCGAGGTTACGTGGAGCCTCGCCCGACGATCTTGGCGCTCGGAATAGCACTGCAGGTTATTTGGCGCGTGGGGTTTGCGTGGGGTGTGGTTTCCGCTATGCGCTGTGGATGCGGTATACAAGACCGGTGTCCTGGCTGGCTCTTCGTTGGACCGTGAAATCGCCCCGCCGAGGCGACGCTGTCCGAATAGAGCCGGACGAAGCCACCGAAGCCTCGATACCGCGTTCTTCACCGAGGCGGACAAGAGCTTTGTGAAGAGATCCGACGTCCTTCCGGACCGAAGCGAAATGATTGACTGAGACGCTCACCCACAAGCTTCAAGTTGCTCATATTCGCATGTAAGTGTTCTTTTCTCGTTTGGTCAGAAGCGGTATATGTGTAAGCTAGCTGAAATCTGCAGACGTCTATTGGACAGCTTCACGGTGCGATGTGATTCTGCTTAGTGCGCATTCACGAGGCCCTTCAGTGTCGAGTTGTCGATCCGAACGCAGCGGCAGGTACACATGTACAGACACTAACCGCGGTCCTCACCTCACGCTTTGCGATCATGACGAAAGCTCATGCAAGCGTGATGCGAGTTAGAATTTCATCCACTCTCGTAAACTGGATTCCCATCGCCGACGCATCTGACAGTAGCCTCACTCCAGGCGGGGTGAGGCGCTACTCGTCTCCGGCGCGCCACCAACCATCGTATCCCAACAACCCTATATCAACGCACCCGTCTCCCTCCGTGTCCTCACCTCCGTCTCGCGCACAAGCTGTCGTACAAAGTTCAAATCCTCCCGCACGCATCGCCCCCAAGTGAGGGACGGCCTCTCACGACGGCATGCGTAGTGCGGCGGACGGAGCTCGCCGCGTCGTTATCGCGCCGCAGGGTGGTCTCCTGGCACACTCTCAGAAGACGCTGGCTTTGGAGCGGGCTGCGCGGTGGGGACGTGTAGGTGCTGCCTATGTGCATGGTGGGCTTGCGAAGCCGGCCGCGTTCGTCGCCTTCCTTCCCAGTGCACTAGCTGTTCGTCGAGACCGCAGTCAGCCTGAGAGTGGAATGATAAGCTTTCATCGTCTGGACTCGCGCGCCGTTCGCATTGTGGAGGCGTGGTGGGTCCGGGCGCCAGAGATGCCGTCGTGTTCAGGCTGACTAGCCCACAATATGTGTGCTCTGCCCAGTAGCCAGGCATGCTGCGCACGGCTGGTGGATAGGTATTGGAAAGCTTTCTAAACACGATCGCACGTTCGCTCATCCCTCATGTCTCCATATTTCACTGCCGCTATTCTGGGCTGCACAGTCCAAAGATAGGTGCCATGGGCCTAGTCCCACGACCCCGTGAGTGACAGTAACTTAATTTCTGCACAGCTGACAAGCACATGCTTCCAGTAAACCACGAAAGTGCTCATAAGCAATCGCACCTTGCAGCCATACCTACGGATCGCATAAAGCACACATGTTATCGTGAGCGATCAGACCACCGGAGCACAGCCGGCTCATTCCAGAGAGCGCCCTATCCTAGCAAGATCTTGAAGTCATACTCGCTGATCGCGCCGTCTCGTCTAGTATCGATCGGATTGCACTGCTCACCGGACATAACGTGTACTCGGTACGTGAGGACGTTCGACCAGAAACAGAACAACGCTACATCGATCGCGATCTGCCCCGGACAGTGGACGCTCCCGGACGCACCTGATCTCCCAATTGTTCTGCGTGGACTGCGTAACCTTCTTCCGTGCCACACATCTACACGATGCGGTATAACGTTCCCGCGGAATGCGTCTATCGTCCTCATCGTGCGCCTCATTTGTCCTCCACTGTACACTGCCCACCATGCTGCTGATCTTCGTGCGTCGAGTCAGGCTTACGCTTGTGGACACCCTCCGAGTCGCGAATTCTCCGGTCGTTCGGAGGTTTGCTGCATGTGGCGAAATGTGGTCTATCGTGCCGGTGCAACCCACGGATAAGACACGGTCATGTCGGATTTGGCGCTCCGAAGCTTCTAGGTCGCGTGCACGCAGAGTGCATACTCAGTGGCACCACTTGATAAGAGAAGATACGCAGGTACACGAACGACGTAGGAGGTGCGTGCGTCATAGATTCGCCACAACTCGATTACTCGATTAGGTGATCAGGATCATGTCACCTACGTAGGCGTATCCATTGTGCACGCATCGCTAAGCTCAGTGGCGCAACGCCATAATGTGGAAGCATTGAGCCTAGTTTCTGAGCTACTGCGGTGGAGAAGAGAAAGTTCATCCACACCAAGGAAATACCATTGGATTGGTGGACAGCCATGCCTTGCATGCTTACCCGCAAGCCTTTGCCGGTACTCAATGGCTAAACAGGTTCCAGAACGTGTAAGTTTCCGCTCTCTGTACGGACCCTGACGTGTCGACATTGCCAATCGCCTCACGGACGTTGCTGTTTGTACGTGGTCCTCCCTTCTTCGTCGGCTGTCTGCTGAGGCTCGTGGTACCCCAAGGAAACTGCACGCTGCTTATCGTTCCTCGTTCCTCAAACCCTCTTCTCCTCGACCGGGTGTATAACGCATTGTCTGATAGTTCAGGCATCCGTAACCTCATTGTGGGGTGCGATATTACCTCTTTAATCGGGCATTTAACACTCTCCGTTGCGCGTGCACCACCTCGAGGCGCCTTGAGGCAACCTAAGGTGAGCAGTTTGATGCTGTCGGCGGCATCATCACACTCGTTTTTTTTCAGAATTGTTCGGCACCGCACTCGCACATGTCGGCGTGCGAGATGTAGCCGAGAGTAGAAGACGCCGTCGACAATGGACTCTATGATGTCTGGCTGTTCGGCATCACCTTTCCTGGAATCCCGACCGCGGTAGTACCGTAAGCCCGGTCCAGCGCATCTCACCGGTGTTCAGTTTCATGATCGGAACAGCGATCATACACTGGGCTGACGATCGTTGCGTTCTTTCCACAGACGGGTTTCCATCGGCCCTCGAAAGTCTTCTGCAGGCTTTCAACTGAAGAATGTTGTGGTAATTATGCAACGCTGGCAACACAATTCCCCGCTCCAGCGCATCGTGGTTCTCATTCGGCGTCTATGCAAACATACGGGTACCTTTCCTTCGGCTATTGAGCAACAGCATTGAAGCCACGCAGAGCGGATGGTCACGGCTAGTCGCCCATCCGATGCGTTCTGCGGAAGCAGTATCACAGCTTTGTACATGACCCTGTTTCTACCTCGCTGCTCTCGCCTTAAGTCATTTCTATACAGACCACGAGGCTGCTCCTCGCCGTGCTCAGGGCCACCATCACCAGCAGGCATGGCTACAAAATTTCTGCGTTGCACGACAACGAAATTCGCCGTAGGCCTCGGCTAGGGGCCTGCTGCCTCTGATTCGCTGCAACAATCACGAGTTTTGGTTCCGTGGTTGGCCTGACCTTTCTATCTGTTCCTTGGTTCCCGTGCCTCATCTATGTACATATTCCCAAAAATATATGATGAAAATCCGATGTTTTCTTCTCTTTGACGACGCTTTCACTCGCTGTCGAAAGCAGTCCCTAGGGATCTGCCGTGAAGTGTGCCTGGTACGTTCCCCGTGGGGTCGGCTATTTCCCACGTGGTGCGCCATGCGCGGACGAACGCTCCGAGCGCAGCGTCGACGTGAGAACGCTCGCCAGGCAACGCGCAAGCGCAGGCGTGCTCAGCTTGTGCTCAGCAGCGGCCTACAGTCACCGACTATCGCTATCTCGTCGCGGGATCTTGCACAGCTGGACATTCTGGGTTAGCCTTGGAAGTCAGAAAACACCTACCAAGCGTTCCTAATCTGGAAATCTGGAAGAATCCTCGTTCGGGACGGTACGCGGCGGTCTCTGTGAGAGCCTCAGCTTGGACATGATAGACAAGCTTGGGGTCGGCATCGAGCCCTGTTGAACTAATCATTCCATTTCAGTTAAGCCTCGACTCAGAGTACCAACATGGAGACACAGCCGTTGCTGCCTTCGCGCGGTGTCAGCCGTAGTATGTCTCTCCCTCAGACATTGCTATGCAAGTACAAGCGTACTGAGGAATCATCGAAGGCCGGCTGGCACTTCTGAAGACTGCTGTCGTCTCTGTCGTACTAGTTGCAGCCATAGCGGCCTTGCTGTCCTACTCGGGTTCTCTGTGGCGTTCTCGCTCAGTGCACTCGCCTGTGAGGGGGCCTTCGTTTGACGGCGATGGTAGACCCGGCCGATTGCCCGGTACGTTTCTAGTGATGACTTCCCCTGTATCACGCCATATTTAATATTCACGGCAATAGTCATGGGTTACAACAGTGAGAACGCTTCTCTCAATAGCCAGAAATTAGCAGCTGACAGGGCGAGACACGATAGCTTGGAACGCCTATTATGTGCGTTGCATTGATTCTGCATCCACACCGGCGTTCCTTCGGACCTAACGCAATCAATAGTGTGACATTAACGAGGACAAGATCCTCAAGACGGCAAGGCTAATGAAGTCGCTCGGGCTTCTCGTACGTAGCCCTTGGCACTCGACAGATGATGTCCTGTTCCGTGTGTTGACTGTCCCGGAAGGATCTCGGTTACAACTATGTCAACGTCGACGACTGCTACTCCGAGAAGCAGCGTAACTCCAACGGAGACATCGTCGAGGGTAAGCCATACGTCTGCCCCGTGGGTCCCTTGATATGACCCGTCCATATCCTAGACCCTGAGAAGTTCCCGTCTGGCATGCGGACGCTTACGGACAAGATTCATGATATGGGCTTGTGAGTGTCATGTTGCCGTAGTTCTGTCGTATATCTTGACATACGTTCGAAATTGCAGCAAAGCTGGGATCGTGCGTACCTTAACTGCTGCGAGCCAGAATTCATAGCGCTCATGGGACGCTCAATTAGTATAGCGACTCTGGCTGGTTCACCTGCCAAATCTACCCGGGTTCCTTCCAAAATGAAGATCGGTTTGTCGTGTACCAGCTGTATGGAACGACCCATCTCATTTAGCGCAGGGATATCAAATTGTTCCGGGACAACTGGAACTTTGATCTGTTGAAGTGAGTGCTCCGCTCACGAAGTGACCGCTCGTGCTCCATCTGCTGATGGCTCGTGTTGGACGCGTGTGATAGATATGACAATTGCGCAAGTGTGTGCTGCACGCGTGCTCTTTGTGAAGGGTATCTAACCGGGATCGTCTGCCACAGTACCGTTCGACAATGTCATCAAGGAGGGCATGGTCGGAAGTAAGTATGATATGCAAACTCTATGTAGTATGACGCTGACAGTGGTGCAGAGTTTCAACGAATGGCGGATGCCATCGATAATTTATCCAAGAACACGGGGAGGCCGCCCATTCTGTTCTCGCTGTGCCAATGGGGGGAGGTCAGTTAGAATTCTGGTGATCCGTGCTGTGACCGTACGATGATTCTGCAGGAGCAACCGTGGCTATGGGCGAAGAAAATCAGTCAGACCTGGAGGGTAAGTATCTCGTGCCGTCGTGTTTGAAAGCCCATATTCAAGCTCATTATAGACAACGGAAGATATTGGGGCCAATTGGAGGTCTGTCATGGACATTTTGAACCGGTGGGTATTTGCCTTCGTGCTTTGTACCCGAGGTTCCGGAGCGAGATGTGATTTGTAGGAACTCGTTCATCACATGGGCCAATGATTTCTACTCTCACAATGACATGGATATGGTACGTTGTCCCAATCTGCGTTCAGATACTGTGTTTGACGACGAATTCGACTATGCAGCTCGAAGTGTACGTGCACATGAATTATGGCTGTATGCCACTGCGGGTGCTTACAGTCCACAGAGGCAACGGCGAACTGTCATACGAGGAGGCTAAGACCCACTTCACGGCCTGGGCGCTCCTGAAGTCACCTCTGCTCGTTGGCACTGATGTAAGTCACACTTTCCGGCTGTTGAATGTCTGCTGACGCGTAACTGTCCCCTTCGTAGCTGCCATCCGCATCTGAGGAGACCCTGTCGATCCTCAAGAATGAGGAGATCATCGCGATCAACCAGGACCCGGTTGTCGGAGCGAGCATCAGCCCCTTCCGTTGGGGGATCAACGTAAGTCGATCTGCAGACGCATTACCCACTAGTTGACCTCGCATACTCGGTCGGCTCAGCCGGATTGGACCTACAATGCGACGCACCCGGCGCAGTTCTGGAGCGGCGAGAGCGAGAACGGTACCGTGATCATGCTGGTGAGTGTGCACTCTCTTGCTACCTTGTAAGCACGATGTCGACCGGTGATTGCAGCTCAATACCCTGGATGAGCCCGCGGATTTGACCTTCAACCTGACGGAATCGCCCTGGCTCAGAGCTGGGCGACAGTACTCTGTTCGCGTAAGTAGCTTCTCCCTGCCTTGTGCGTTCAGATGCTGATGATCCTTCACGTTGATCCTTGTATATTGGAACCCAACCCCGGTGAAACTTGAATGTGGAATATATGAACTGATAACAGGACCTCTGGACCCACACAGATAATGACACGGCCGTGCGCACCTTCACTGCCCATGCGGTACCGGCGCACGGCGTCGTGGCGTTGCTGCTGAGGGACGCGGGCGATGAGCCCGAGGGCTTGTGGCCCCCCTGCATGCGTCTGAACTGGTGCATGGCGGAGAATGGGACTAGGTATGACGGGCGCGACTTCATGGAGCTGTGAGCAGCGATTGGACATCCACACATGAAGTGAAGCGTCTTGCTCGGATAATTGGAAGACGTATGAAGACAGCGGAGGGGATTTGTGGTATGCAGCTTCTTGTACTGTTTGATGTATGTATTGCGTGTGTGTATATATAACTACGTGGGTTAGGTGGCTGGAAGCACGAGTTGTGCCTTCTACCCTGTTGTACATGAACAATGGAGAGCGCATGCTTCACCGGGAGTTGTTGCCGCCGGGCATACATTTGACATCGTCCTTGACAAGCGTGTCCTCCGATCTGTCGGCTTCCCCGCCTGCCGCCAAGGAGGCTGCGGTGATGAGTGGAGATGAGCGCGCATCTGCGGTGTACGGTGCACGAACACAGAGAGCCACTTGCAGCTACGGTCACTGATTAGATTTGAAAGCGTTCGTATTCGCATGATGGCACTCCATCAGGGCTCTTCTCATCCCCGACATCGTCGCATGTGACCAACGAGATGGTGGTTTAGGAGCGCTTCTCGGTTGCGCACGGCTACAATAGCAGGCAAGGAAAACTTGTGACTACCGGGCTTGTGGCTAAATCACACTTCACTGAGCAGGTCTTGGCGGCGATACGGGTTTCTACGGGGCGAGTTGACAGGAACCGGTGGAAAGGTAATGATAATGGCCATCGATGGGCGGGAGTATGTGCGAGCCTGTGGTCCGCGCGGGCAATGCCGGGTGGGCCCGCGGTTGAACGCGTAGCCTTAGTCACGTGGCCGCGTTGTAGCGCGGCTGTCGCGGCTAGCCGTCAGATGAGATCTGGGGAAGAGGCGTGATGCGTGACGTGGTGGCTGAGCAGAATGTGGAGGCCCCTTCGCTGCCCGATAACTTAACTTATTCTATGTAGCCGGTGACTTCATCGGGGGCGAGACGCTCTTCTTTCCAATCACATCAAATACTGACCTCGTCCGCGCCACCCGTCTCTGCAATCTCTTCCCTCGCCCCCATCTCGTGCTTCCGGCGGCAGCCCCTCCGAGTCCCTCCCAGCCTCACACTGTCAGAGTATAATTGACGATCTAACCCTCGGACGATTTGGGCATGGCTACGCAGACCACTTCCATGGGTACTGGTCAAGATGGATTTGCAAAGGGCACCGCGGACTACGAGAAGCGGGCGAACAGGGACATGGTGGCGGCTGACGAGTTTGACGTGTATGGGGATGAAGGGTCTGCAGACAGTGCGTCACAGTGCTTCATGTCTCATCTTTAATTTTAAAAATACCATTACAGTCAAGTACCGCACCATGGTGTGGTGGAAATGCGCCGCACTCATGCTGGCGGAGACGGTCTCACTTGGGGTATACTCTCTGGCACAGCATGCACATCGTCGTCTGATTAAGCCTGCCAGGTCCTGTCAATACCATCGGCGTTCCAAAGCCTCGGGATGGTCGGTGGCTGCATACTTATCATAGGTCTCGGGACGATCGCAACTTGCACTGGGTACATGATCGGCGCATTCAAGCTGCGTTACCCGCATGTGCACAACATGGCGGACGCAGGCATGATCCTTGCAGGACCGGTGGGTCGCGAGGTGCTCGGCGGGGCCCAAGTCGTCTTCATGGTCTTCCTGTGCGGCAGCCATGTCCTGACTGGGCTTATTGCATTTGATACCAGTGCGTACTCTGCCCTGTACGTGGGACGTGGTGCGGAAAGCTTATTGTTTCCAGTCACTGCTGGAGCATCGTGCTCCGTGCTCTGGGCCGGCATATCTGCCATCATTTGCCTCGTCTTGACTCTCCCGCGAACTCTCAATGGCATCTCCTACCTGAGCGTCGCGTCATTCATCTCGATTGTTTGTGCGTGCCCCTCTTCACAGTCTCACACGACCACGGGTTAAGCGCTCCGCATCTCTAGCCGCGGTGTTGATTACCATGATCGGGGTCAGCATCATAGGCCACCAAGGCGGCGTCACCGTTACCGCGAACCTCAGCTTCGCCAGCGGCTTCCTCGCCGTGACGGACATTGTGAGTGGTTAAAATGACTCGGCCTTGGCAGGACGTGTTGCTCACTTCCGCTCTTCTCAGATTTTCGCCTACGCGGGTCCGTCCATAGCGCCGATGATTGTACCCTTCCGCGTGTGAGCTCACTCTTGGCTGCAGGACACGTCGGTTTCTTTACGTTCATCGCGGAGATGAAGAAACCCGAGGTTGGTCTCGTACATTGCTCCGTCCCATTGCACCCCTTTCTGTCCGTCATCTCCCTTGCCAGGGGCTAGCCTCACAATCTTCGTTGCTTCCTCCAGGACTTCTCGAAAGCACTGTATTGCCTGCAGATTGCAGACACGACGCTGTACCTGATCGTGGGTGTCGTCGTGTATGCGTATGCAGGCGCAGACACTGTCTCGCCCGCGCTGGGCAATACGGGGACGACATTGCGCAAGGTCTCGTATGGCATCGCTCTCCCGACGATCATGATTGCAGGTGTGATCAACGGGCATGTGTGTGCGAAACTGGTGCGTGCTTCTGTTTGCCCGATGACGGGACCCTTTCTCCACTGACAGGATCTGCAGGTGTTCGTGAGATGGTGAGCCTATTGTACGCATGGGGCTGCTCAGAAGTTCTAATCGCGACGCCCTACGGCACGCAGGTTCCGCCGCAACGGCGTCGCCTCCCACCACCTGACTGCACACACCTGGACGGGCTGGCTGACGTGGATCGGGATCTGCCTTACGATCTGGGTTATTGCATTTGTCATTGCCGAAGTGTGAGTGCTCGTCCCCTACAATCTGTTCTAGCTTCCCCCCGCCTGTCTGTCCCAGCTGCGGACGCCAGGTGTGGCATGTACGTGCGGGGAACAGAGACGCTGTTCGCACGCGGAGTGGGAGGGATCCGTGTGCGCCTTCGCGCGCGGTGTGTCGGGCCCAGAATCGAACAACGACTGGATGAGCGTCCATGCCTTCACGCATTTCATTTTGGACGAGACACATTGCTTATGCCCGGTCTCGCGCCCTGCAGTATCCCGTTCTTCAACGACCTCCTTGGAGTTATCTCAGCGCTGTTCGCGAGGTGCGTCTACTACGCGCGCGCGCGCGCCTCGCTGACCGCGGGCGTGCTGCGATTTGTCGCCTTCTGACGCTCTCACCCCCACAGTTGGTTCACGTATGGGATCTCCGTGAGTGTCGCGCGCACGCCTTTCCTCCGGTCTCCGGGGCACGCCCGCACGCATGTTTCGCCAATAGGGCTCCGTCACTGAATGACGCGATAACAGGGTATCTTCTGGTTCCATATGACGCCGCGTTCTGAGCGGTGGACGACACCATGGCAGCGGTGCAAGACGGTCTTCTGGGCGTCCATCATTCTGGTATGTGCCACGGCGGAGTGGTTGATTGGCAGGACCCTAACCCTAGGCTCATTCCCTCTCGCGTACTTAGATGGGTGCGTTTATCATGGTGGCCGGCCTCTACGCGAGCATCGACAGCATCGTCCAAGGTGCGTCGTCGGCGCCGCTCTCAGGATGTCAGAACTGACCGCTCTTCCTGTCTGCGCAGGCTACAAGAGCGGCGAGTTCTCAGGCCCGTTTACGTGCGAGAATCAAGCCATTGCTTGAGGGGACGTCGCATGTGGGCGGTGGGTGCGGATACGGCCAAACGGACGTGCAACGTGCGAAGGGCGAAGTTGATTTGTGTCCGCACTGGCGCGCACTGGCTATCTACTTTATACCCGCTGTATCTGCTATGATCTGTCCGCACTGCTACCAGCATCGCATGGATGTAACGTCTATTAACGTATCGTATACCACAGCCCCTTATGCATGAACCGCAAGGTGACAAGACCCATCTAATGATACATACATATGATGTGGTTGGGAACTCGGAGGAGCGTGCGCCACAAAGGCGATTGAGTGTGAAGACAGGCTCGCGAATCGTGTCATTGCTTCTCACCGGGGCGCTCTTCGGCTTCGAGATGGGGTTGGATGCTCTTCTCGAACAGGCCTCGGAGCCGCTTTGTCGTCATCGATGGAGGGAAGCGGGCGACGAGGGAATGAGAGGCTCGGCCGTAGTCGCACGGACGTCGACGACGAGGCTCCGTGGGCGCTCGACTCCCAGGGACGGCAGAGGAAACAGATGCATAAGCAGCAGCATGTGACCGCGAGAGGGCCTGTGCCCTGTGTGATGCTGGGCTCGGTTGCGTGCTGATTCCCTGCGTGGAGGGAGGATGAGAACGGGCAGGCTGTCGATTCGCGGGACCGTGGACGGGTCGAGGACGGATGGAGTGGCAGTGGCAGTGGCCATGGGCGCAGCCACCGGGCGCATCGAGATGGCGATCTGGGATCTGGATATGGTATATACCCTGCTGCCGCCTGGACCGACCCCCCTCCCCAGCGAGCCGTACTCTGCATCGACACGCCTCCGCGGGCCTGCCCAACCGATCCGTCTGCTCCTCGAGCGAAAGGCGTCAGGAGACAAGTCACTCGGCCTCCAGCTAGGCAGCGAAGTCGCCCGCGCACACGTCGGGGCAGCTTCGACAGGCCGAACCTTGTTTAGACACTGGTGGGTGGCACCCGGTACGCGGTAAGAGGCAGTCGACCTGGCGCGGACACACGGACTCACGCCGCACGCGCCTAGATAGCTCACCTGCCCCTCCTCCCACTCGTCTGGTCGCGCCGGACATACGCCAGCCGCGGGTTGTTGCCTCCGCTCAATTGCCTTGTACCCCGCTTGGCCTATTGGAGATTGCGTGTCCGAGGTGCGCTTCCTGCCCCTCCCGCCGCCCATGCTCTGCTGCTGCTATAAGTATCCCCCCGCTCATGCGCGCCATCAGCACGCCTGCACTCACTTGACTCGACATGATCTCCCCTGATGTTACCCCGGACTCTCCCGTCGAGGAGCAGCCCGCCATCGGCGTCATTGGTATGGGCTCCATGGGTACCATGTACGCCAAATTCCTCTACGAAGGGGGGTGGAAAAAGTAGGTAGGCTCGAGTTTATTTGAGCGTTGCGGCGCTCAACACGCTCCTCCACCTCCAGGATATACGTGTGCGACCAGCCAAACAAATACGAGGCACTCAAAGCAAAATACGAAGGTGAGTATTCCGTTCTCCCAGTCTCGAAACCATGTTGCCCATCGTTGCGCGCTATAGACAACCCCCATATCACTGTGCTCGTGGACGGCCACCAAGTGTCCCGCATAGCGGATTTCATCATGTACGCGGTGGAGGCCGAGTTCATCGACCGTGTGGTCGCCATGTATGGACCCTGTACGTCGCGCGTTTGCCCCGCGTTCCGCATCTTCCCACGGACGTCACATCCTAATTCTCGAGGCCGCAGCTACCAAAGTGGGTGCCATTGTCTCAGGCCAGACATCAGTCAAGGCCCCAGAAAAAGTCGCATTCGAAAAGTACCTCCCACAAGACGTGCACATCCTCTCATGTCACTCGCTTCACGGCCCAACCGTCTCGCCCCTGGGTCAGCCCCTGGTGAGTGAGGTTCTACGGCTCACCGCCAGGCAACCCCCGTCTCATGGCTCAGTTCCAGGTGCTCATTAAGCATCGAGCACCCGAATGGGCGCTCCGAGTAGTGGAGAACATTCTGAGGCCACTGCGGTCGCGTTACGTGTATCTATCCTACGAGGACCACGACATCGTCACCGCGAACACCCAGGCGGTGACGCATGCAGCCTTCTTGAGGTAAGCCCCCTCCTGCCCCGGGTCTCTTCTCGCTATCGATGTGCGCGAGGCCTGTCTGACATCGTCCGCCGGCAGCATGGGCACGGCGTGGGCGAACGAAAAGGAATACCCCTGGGAGACGGGCCACGCGGTGGGCGGGATCGAGACCGTGAAGGTGAACATCATGCTGCGGATCTACTCGAACAAGTGGCACGTCTACGCCGGGCTCGCGATCCTGAACCCGTCCGCGAAGATCCAGATCGACCAGTACGCGCGGAGCACGACCGAGATCTACAAGCTCATGATCGTCGCCGACGGCGCGGGCATGCGCCGCCGCATCTACGAGGCCCGCGACAAGGTCTTCGGCACCAAGGCCAAGGACGGCAGCGTCACCACCCGCGCGCCCATCCTCCTCAGCGAGGACATCCTCGACCGCTTTAGCCTCTGGCGGAGGGACGCGGACGGCAACGGCAAGGTCAACGGGAACGGCGACGCCGCGCCCCCGAACACCCACACCGCAAACTCACACCTTTCGCTCCTCGCGATGGTCGACTGCTGGGCCGCGCTCGGCATCCAGCCCTTCGTGCACCTCGACCTCGCCGCGACGCCGCTCTTCCGGATGCTCCTCGGTGTGTCCGAGTACCTGTTCCGCTCGCAGGAGCGGCTCGACCACGCGATCCACGCGGCGCTCTATGATACGACCTACCGCGCGAATGACCTAGAGTTCGTCGTGGCCGCGCGGGGGTGGAGCCAGTGCATATCCTTCGGCAACTTCGAGCTCTACCAAAAGCGGTTTATGGAGACCGCGACGTTCTTCGAGTCCCGATTCGAGGACGCGACGAAGCTCGGAACGGCGATGCTCCAGGCGATCCTGGAGAGCTCGCCGACCTCATCGTAGGAATGGACCGACTAGCGTGATGATATCATGGTGTGATTTATTGCAGAGACCCTTCGAACCTTGTATTGCTTGCATTGGTGACCATCTTTCCAGGTCTGCTATATAGTCAGTAGATAGCGAATTTCTTGTACGGCAACGGCAGCACAGCAGTAGAAATGTACGATATACGAGAGCATCAAATCTGCGATGTGCCTGAGCGGCTGACATCATATGCAGTATGTGAGTATACGCTGCGCTAGCAGGTCTTCTACTCGGGACAACGAGCGGATGGGGGTGGCAACGAGCACGATGAATCGGTGCTAGTCGCATCTTCGTCACTGTACTCGTCATAGATGCCGTCCAGAGCCTCCCCAGCCCAGCCCTCGTCTTCTTCGCCAGATGCAAAGTCCCAGATGTCCAGAAGGGTAGTCGCTCCGGCTGCTTGCGGCCACGCACCATCGACCTTTGAAGGCAACCTGCCAAACACCGAAGACCCCGCTCAACAAGTCGCGCACCTGCGAACCACCCTTGATGTTCCACATCCTCAGCGTGCCGCTGAGCATCTTGGATTCGTCATGCGCTACACAGGTGACGGCGCTGTCGTGGGCTGCGAGAGTGTGGAGTTCTTCGCCGGCTCCAAACACGCACAGTCGAGTCAGAGCTCGCGGAGACGGCGTAAAACGAAGACAGGCTGAGCAGGCCAACGAGGGACCCTAACGTGTGGCCCCGCAAGACATGTCGACATTGGCCACTCTGGATATCCCACACTCGTACGGTGCTATCAATGGATCCGGAACCCGCGATGTCGCGGTGAATGTCTAGGGCTACGCTGTACACTGCTCGGGCTGTCAACTCAGCGGGCAACGCGGGATCTGCGGACTGACCTTTCTGCGTATGACCAACGAGAACCCACTTGCAGGTGCCTTCCACGATGTCCCACACCCGCACCGTGCAATCGTAGCTCCCGGATACTATCGTTCGACCACGGGCCGCGACGTCGCGGACGGCGTGGTCGTGTCCTCCAAGGTGCAGCTTATGGTAGGGGTTCTGCTCCTGCGCCGGGAAGACACGTCAAATCAGGTTGAAAGGGAAGACGTACAAACTGTTACTGTGTCGTCTTCGGAGTAGAAGTCGGCGTCTTCGGGCCTCGGCAGTGTCCATACTCTGAGGGAATCGTCTCTACTGCCGGAGACAATGAGCGGGCGTTTCGACCACTTCTCGTCGAGAACTGTACTGCCGGCTTGGGTGACTGCGGTAGTTTCGGGACGTACGATGGCGATACCACGGACCGTGCTGGTGTGCCGCCGAACGTGTGTGTGTAGCGGCCGGACTCCATGTCCCACACCCTTCGGTCGAGCCGCTCACCAAGGTATTCCTAGTGATCGCTATTGCCAATACGCCTCCTCCTTCATGTCCCTCTAGAGCCGTTCAAGCCTGCCAGCTGGAAACGAATGGATGTATGATCATCCGACGCAGTGGCAATACGCCCCTGGGAGATGAGCATGCTTGTTACTACAGATCGACCATGAGCAGGCGCAGTGACGTGCTTCGGACTCTGGTTCCCCGCCCAACGCGTGCGAAAGAGCCGCCGGGACGTGTATAAGATCTTATAGGGATGTGGAAGTGGTGGAGCGTCAGGCTGCAGGCGCCCTTGTCGACATCTTTGCGCAAGGAAGGTGTCCGTGAAGGCGGCTTCAGAACCGTGTCCGAACCACAGGCCGTCTTTCCGGAGGGGGTCCTCCGATACGGATGGGTCAGCATCGTCTGTGGGAATGCTGTCAGCATTGAAGTGGGTCTGTGCTTCGCGGGAGACACGAGCATGCATGTACCTGGGCTTGCAATGCCTTCTGATCCTGCGTATACATAGACTGGTCATGGTCTCGGTTCAAGCCGTTCTCTCCAAGCTCTGAGGCTTAGACTGCAGCGAGGAAACTCAATCAATCAGCTAATAAATCGCGCAGGTCACCGGACGCACCCTCGACAGTTGCCTGCAGGCAGGAATTTGACTCAATTGAAGATCCTCGTAATGTATGAGAGGAGCTCATCCAAAGCTCGACTTCGTACTGAAGACCTGGACAAACGTGCACCTGAAGCAGAATTCACAGTCATACCTGTAGGTACAGTAGTACCTAAATTTTCGGTTGGAATGTACTGACAATCGCAGTAAGATCGGATCGAGCCAAGGTAGTGGACGCGGGTCCTCACTTGTTGGTGACGAGGCAACGCGTTGATATCGTTGTCGTCGGAATCAGTATTCAATGTCGGAGGAGTCACTTCCACAATGAGCTGTGAAGAGGGTACTTTCCTGTGCGCTGACAGCAGACACTAGTGCGAGACACTGCGAGTGCTGTGTCCTCAGACTCCCACCGAAACAGAGTGTGAGAGAGAGTGACGACGCTCAACACAGGCCCTTCCTGATTCGGGTGTGGGGTAATTCATTGCAGCCAGCTGACTAAGCCATGACTCGAGCGCTCCGGAGTGTATAGATGCCATAACCTCCAGGTTGTAAGAGTCCGAGTCAATTTGCCTCTTTCTTCCCTTACTCCTCGTTCGTGACCGTTGTCGACGCCATGCCTCTCACTCATTCTGGAATGCGCGTCCCAACTTGCACAAAAGTGGCTCCGGCCATGACCTTCGTTCGCAGTCGGTCGACGGCGGCCAGCGCGAGCACATCCATGCTCGAGGCAAGGTCCAGGGTGAGGGAGCACGCACGGAATATCAGTCGTTCAACTGCCCGAGAAGCTACTGCGACGGGATCTGTGTAAGTTATGTTTGTTGTGCTGCGTATTGCATTTTCTGATATGCTCGTAGGCGACCAGCACCAGCCCCTGGGTTCCAGCAGGTGCCATCGAAGAACAACGTACCGATGCCTCCCCCGATGCTCGGGCCCAACCCAGAGGGGCCTCTCGATCACTCGTTCATCGGCATGTCAGGAGGCCAGATCTTTCACGAAATGATGGTCCGCCACGGCGTGAAGCACGTCTTCGGATACCCCGGCGGGGCGATCCTCCCTGTCTTCGATGCGATCTATAACTCGCCCCAGTTTGATTTCGTTTTGCCACGACATGAGCAGGGCGCCGGTCATATGGCGGAAGGCTACGCGCGTGTCACCGGCAAGCCCGGAGTTGTGCTGGTGACATCCGGTCCTGGAGCGACAAACGTCGTGACACCCATGCAGGATGCTATGAGCGATGGTGTCCCGCTGGTCGTATTCTGTGGGCAGGTCGCAACCTCTCTGATCGGCTCAGATGCGTTCCAGGAGGCCGACATCGTCGGCATCTCGCGCTCCTGCACGAAGTGGAATGTCATGGTCAAGGACGTCGCCGAGCTCCCGCGGAGAATCAACGAGGCTTTCAAGGTGGCTACGTCCGGACGGCCTGGTCCCGTCCTGGTGGACCTGCCGAAGGATATTACTGCTGGCGTGCTCAAGACGCCTCTGCCCTTCAAGGCGACCACTCCCGGCCGTCCTCTCGGTCTGCCCTCCAATCCCCTCCTGTCCTCCGACCAGCCGACCGACATGATCCAGATCGAGCGTGCAGCGAACCTCATCAACAAGGCCCAGCGGCCGCTGATATACGCTGGCGCTGGCGTCCTCTCATCCTCCCTTGGCCCCAAGCTGCTGAAACAGCTTGCGCAGCAGGGCAACATCCCTGTGACGACCACCCTGCAGGGTCTCGGTGCATACGACGAGATGGACGAGAAGAGTCTGCACATGCTCGGCATGCATGGCTCGGCATACGCGAACCTCGCGATGCAGCAGGCCGACGTCGTGATCGCTCTCGGCGCGCGGTTTGACGACCGTGTAACGGGCAAAGTCGACAAGTTCGCGCCGGCAGCGCGTACTGCAGCGGTGGAGGGCCGCGGGGGCATCATCCACTTCGAGATCCAGCCCAAGAACATCAACAAGGTCGTCGAGGCGTCGATCCCCGTGCTCGGGGACGTCGTGACGAACCTCGCGTCGCTGGTGCCCCTGATTCGCACTGCGCCACGCGAGAAATGGTTCGCGGATATCAGGAAGTGGAAGGCGGAGTTCCCGTTCACGTACGAGAAGTCGACCGACAAGCCGGGCTCGATGATGAAGCCCCAGGAGGTGATTGAGGAGCTGGACAGACAGACGGCCGACCGAAAAGAAGACGTGATCATCACGACCGGTGTCGGCCAGCACCAGATGTGGGCCGCGCAGCACTACCGGTGGCGGCACCCGCGGAGCATGGTCACCTCCGGTGGCCTCGGGGTGAGCATCTGTGCATCCCCTACGATTCACTGACGCGCTGACAGTGATGATCGCAGACGATGGGCTTCGGCCTGCCCGCCGCCGTGGGCGCAAAGGTGGGCGCGCCGCATAAGATCGTCGTGGACATCGACGGTGACGCGTCGTTCAGCATGACCGCGATGGAGCTGCAGACGGCGTCGCAGTACAACATCGGCGTCAAGGTCATGGTGCTGAACAACGAGTTCCAGGGCATGGTCCTCCAATGGCAAGGTGCGTCCCTTACCCTGCGTCTTTCCCCCGTCTTCTCCCGCGCGTCTCACACCTCCGCCCACAGACCTGTTCTACGACGCGCGGTACGCGCACACGCGTATGACGAACCCCGACTTCGTCGCGCTCGCGCGCGCGATGGGCGTGCACGCCATCCGCGTGAGCAGCGCGGCGGAGCTGCCGGAGAAGATGAGGGAGTTCCTCGAGTACGACAACTCGCGGCCGGTCCTGCTCGAGTGCGTGGTCGAGACGAACGAGCACGTGTTCCCGATGGTCCCCGCGGGCAAGGCGCTGCATGAGCAGATCCTCCACAAGTCCCTGATGGACAAGTACGACCCGGACGGCCTGATGAAGGCGTAGAGGCCTGATTCGCCCTCTGGCATGAACAGTGCCATCATTCTCTTGCTGTATCTTCTGCATTTGCACTCGGGGTTTGTGGTCGATCCGTCGCATTCTTCGCATATGCACGGTCCCATCGTGCATGATCACGATTAACGAGAAGAAGCAAAAAAATCCCCTCGCGCGGGATAACCACTGTAGCTATCACCAAATCTCACATATAATTAGTCGTAGTAGTGAAGTCGAAAAGCAATGTCAGAATTGCGATGGAGGTTCTAAGCTTTCACTCTGTCCGTTATACAATTGGGATGCATGACGCGTAACGCGTTAGTTGAGGTGCCCAAGTCGTCCCGCGGCCAAGGTACTATGTTTGTGATGCGACAATGAAATAAATCCATCAGCGGCCACAAGTGGACCGTACCCTGCGGGCTGTTTGCAAGAGCAATTTCAGTAGGCACGCTTGGTCGTCGTGAGGGGTTTCTAGCGGCTCCGCGCAGATGTGTCCCTCACTGGGCCTACCCTTTGCATCGCCGACAACCAGTGAGATCATGATTCCCCTCAGTCGTTGCAACCACTTCGCGGGCATGAGCCTAGCAGGACCTACCCTCCACCTGGCGCGAAAGTTCGGGTGGCGAATGGGGGTGAAACTCGGGGTCTGTCAGGTAGCTTGCAATATCTGAGGGAAGCTAAGAGGACGCCGAGCAGCCTGAATGGCTGAGTTGGGCGCGCGAGAGGTCCACAAAAGGCGGCCATGATCCTGTGTTCGTTGTATACGACCTTTCATTTTTACCATGCGACCGCTAGATACCTGTCTCTCGACTTGACTGCAACTAAGGCTGGAAGCTGTACCCGCCCTCGCGCTGCACGGCGCGGAACTCGAGCGCGGCGAGCTGCTTGCCCGTGCTATCCGTAAGCGTGCACGTTACGTGGTCGCCCGGGACGACGGGGCCCACGCCGGAGGGCGTGCCTGTAAGAACGAGGTCGCCCGCCTAGACATAAGGCGTGTCAGATGTATAAACAGAACGGAGGAGGAGGGGCGCTAGACGGGCAGGCGCACCTCGAGTGTCATGATGGAGGATATGTGCTCAATCATGCGCGGGATCTTGAATATCATCTGGTCCGTGTTGCCGTCCTGCTTCGTCACGCCGTTCACCTGCGCACCAAAAATTTTCAGTGTGCAGACGGACGAGGAGGCGGGGAGGCGCGACTACCTTCAGAGTCAGCTGGAGGCTGTTCGGATCGGACACAGCCGACTTGGGGATGTACGCGCTGCCAAGCCAGAGACGAGTGAGCAGAGGGCAGATGCGAAATGAGCAAGGCGAACCTGATCGGGGTGAAGGTGTCGAAGCCCTTGGCGGCGCTCCACGGGTGGCCCTTCTTCTTGACCACCTCCTGCATGTTCCGCGCGGTCATGTCCACAGCGAGAGCTGCGCGCGTACGACGGGCATGAGCACGGAGCTGTCGCCCGGGACTCGTGTATGCGCACCATATCCCGCGATGTGCGAGTCCGCGTCGGCCTGCGGGATGTCTCTTCCCGTCTTGCCTATGACGAGGCCAAGCTCGACTGCCCGCACGTCCGCTGTGAATCGATGCACGACGCCGAGTACACGCGAAGGCACGCACCCTCGTAGTGGGTGTTCACGCCGCGCGGGATCTCGACGTTCCCGCCCGCGGGGAGGTAGCTCGTCGTCGGCTTGAGGAAGAACATGGGCTCCTTGGGCGCGTCATTGCTGAGCTCCTTGATGTGCTCCGCGTAGTTGCGGCCGATCGCGACTATCTGACTGGTGCGCTCAGCGTCCGTGCGCTCGCCCGTCGCGTCGCGTCCCCCCACTGCCGCCCCGCCGCACACAGGGTTCCGACGGAAGACGCACCTTCTTGCCTTGCTGCACGAACGCAGCGGGGTCGGCGGGCATCCTGCGCGCGTGCGTCTGGGCGAAGGCTCGGCGTGAGAGCGGGAGGTGTTTGGGAGGGGTGGCGAGGCGCGTGCCGCGGGCGAGTGCGAGCATCTGGGCAGCCTCGTTCTGGTGGGCTGACGAGAGGGTGTACTTACGCTAGCTGGACACAGGGGCGGACCAAGAGTGCGATGAGAGTATTAGGGAGCGGCCGGCCCGCGCGCGCCCAGCGCACTCGCACATGCCCACGTGCGCCGGCGCCGCGCTGCCGCGAGGGTTGAGCCATGTGACATGCGTGCGCTGGATCGGGCGGGGAATCGGCGGGCGCACGCTTGGCACTCCGACACTCAGCGGCTGCCCAAGAAAGAAATTGCCGCCACTCCGCGACGCTTGGGTGCATGCACACCTCAGTCGTTCGCGTCAGTACTTACCTACGCTTCTACTAGTACTTCAGTACCATGACTGCTATGACCGCGCTGAGCTTGGCTACGCTCTCGTTCGATGGAATTCATATTGCGCTCGGGTTTTTCCGGGAGCGTCTGAAGATAGGATGATGACACGGAGAACGCAGCGCAACAGAATGGAAACCTAATAAACGCATTCGAACCTAGTCAAACACCTCGAACGAGCGAGAAGGCACGTTCAACCGCCCGTTACACTGGACCACAAGGATGTATCGTGTCGACTACGGACATGACGCGATAGCACGAGAAAGATGCCGCGGAGGCCGCTCATCAGATGTAGGTCCTCCATCTGTGCCACTGCCAGTTCTGCCGCATCTGACACGGCGGACCCATATGATGTTGCATATCTAGTAAGTACCAAGATCGCACGCTCGCCATGCTGCGCCTGAGGCCTGACCTGAGTATGCCAGCTGGCGGCGTGGGTCATTGGACAAGAGCAGGATGGGGGCACTCGCTGGCTTGGAAGACGCGGAGACGGGCCCGGCATCCGCTCGGCGTGAGGCCCATCGTAGGTCGAGGATCGCACCAGAACTTCCCAGTGGCCAGGATGCCGGAACATCGCCCGCGCACTATGACGCTTACGCGACGCGCACGGCTCGCCGCTGAAGACGGTTAGCCCGGGCCATGCAAGTACGTGAACGCTGCCATTGCGCGTGCCTTGGTTGTACGGGCCCGGGGACGGGTTGGATGACGGCGCGGGAGGTAGCCACGGACGGACGGTGGGATGAGCGTGGCGGGCAGCAGCAGCAGGCAGCCCAAGGAACTTCCTGCACAATCACCATCCGAGATCTCGTCACTGTCACTGTCAGCTCCCGCTTGGCTCGCCAAGCGCATCCCAGGGGCCGCCTTCTTGGCGCAACCAGCCCATCATACATATATGTAATCCTTCCGTACCCATTACCCTCACTCTGCTCGTCTTCTGCCTTCTCTCTCCTGCAGCCTTCGCCTTCTCATGCACCTCCACGCCGCCGTCCCTGCCGCAGTGCTCAGCCTCTCCTTCGTCCTCGCCGCAGCAGCCCGCCCGATCGCAAGAGTGTAAGTCACCTGACCGCCCCGGTGCCTGATCGGATCCCACTCACTTAGACTAACCACCGACGCGTCCCTCCTACAGCGACGACGACGACGACGGCGACGACGACGGGAGCACGCCTGCGCCACAGAGCAGCGGCTGGGTCATCGCCGTGGTGGTCATCATCGGTGCGTCCCTGCCGTTTCGCCGCGCCGCGCCCGGCTGACGCTCCTTCTGTCCGCAGTATTCGTGATCCTTGGAGTTATCGCCACCGTCGTCTGGGTCCACATCCGCCAGCGCAGGCGGCGAAAGGAACGCGCCATTGCGCGGACTACGCGCGAGGCACGGCGCCGCCAGAGCCGCCGCGCCCAGTCACCCGCCTCCTCAACGGCCTCTTCTGAGGAGTCTGTAGTCATGGAGGTGAGTCCCCGCGCATGCCCACCCAGTCGTCCGTCTCTGAGCCTTGAACAAGTCATTACCGGCCGGGGACCAGAAACCGCAACCTTCCGCCAAGAGCGGCGGCAAGTCTGGCTCGGGCAGCAGATCCTCCGACGGGTACGGGCATAAACCACAACGGTGACCCACATGGGCGACACGATGCCTGACAAACCCCTGCACTGCTCCTCAGCAAGCCCCCTGCTCCGCCGACACGTCCGGCCTGGATGTGCTCCGACACTAGTCCAGAGTGCGCATCTCCCGTGCCCCAGCTTATGACACGCACGCGTCACGCCCTGTACTATATGCTTAAGTATATTGTGCGATCCGCACTGGACCATCCGCGTCAAGGACGCCCACTGCGCTGTACACTGTATCATTATGCACCTTGACACTAGACCGGCTCCCTTCCCCCTTGCAATATAGCAATTTGTCCTGGGTGTCCTCCCTCGTACACTGCCGGGACGCCATGATATCTAGCTGGCATATATAGCAGAACAGACACACTACCTACCGTTACATCGTCGCGCGCGACGCGCCGCACCGTCTCGCACGGCGCGCGCAATACATGGGTTTCATAACTACAACACACAGCCGACATGCCCTTCTCATCACACCGCAGCGCAACAGCATACACAGCACAAACGCAAACGCAAGCGTCTAAGCGCGCTCAAGACGAACAACACCACACCTCTCGACAACGCTCGCTTCACTGAGTCCGTTCCTTCCCCTGCGGCGAGCCCCCGCCGAACTCGTCGAGCGAGCCCGAGCCTGTGCTCGACGTGCTCGCGAAGCTCCAGCTGCCCGCGCCGCCCCCGTCCGCGGAGCCGCTCTCCGCGCTCTGGAAGTCGCCAAAGTCGCCGAACGAGTCGAACGACGCGTCCTCGAGGTGCTCCGCCTCGTGCTCCTCGGCGCCGAGGTTCGGCGAGGACGAGGACGAGAACGTGAACGGGTCCGACCCGCTCGCGGCCGCGGTGTCGGAGAAGGGCCCGAAGGCGTCCTGCGGGAGGAGGTGAGCAGGGGCGAGGGAGCGAGGGAGCGGTGCACGTACGTCATCAAATGGATCTTCGAAGGGGCCGCCGCTAGTACTCTGCCCATTCGACGGCGCGAAGGAGTCCTGGCCCCAGAATGAGCAAGTGGAAACGCTGCCGCTAACGTGAACACATACGTCAAACCCAGTTGTACTGAGAGGCCTCCGGTCTGCTTCGTGCTGCCGCGCAGATACGGGCGGCGGGCGGAGGTCGAACGTCGAGTGCGCCAGCCACCCGCCGTCCTCCTCTTCGTCGTCCGACGCCTCGTCCGCCGACTCGAAGTGCTCCGCGGACTGCATCTCCTGCGCCAGGTACTGCGCGAACTGCCGCCCGCCACAATCACAATCAGCACCACACACACCCGGCACCACAAAGAACAGGGAACGCGCTCACATGCGGCGGGCCCGCCCTCGAGAACTCGTCGTCGTCGTCGTCGTCCATCGCGCCAAAGTCCGCGCTCCCCTCGCGCATCTTCGCCGTCCTCCGGAACTCGCCCTTCATCTGGCCCTCGGGCTCCTGCCCGCCATCCTGTGGGTCCAGCCCCGCGCCCGTGTCCGCCTCGTCGACCCGCCACGAGGCCGCAGACCCGTTGCGCATGCCCGGCGCGACGACGGGCTTCCCGCCGCCGAGCAGGATCGTGTCCTTCTTCTTCGTCTCCTTGTACCGCCCCGTCACGTACTCGTCCCACTCCGGCTGCGGCGCGTACTGCGCGGCGAGGAGCCGCAGGTCTGGCGGGAAGTGCTCCAGCGCGCCGATCACGTCCTCGGAGATGAGCGTGAGGTGGCCCATGTACCCTAGGCGGACGCCTTTCGGCTTGGCGCTAATGTCATTGGAATTTAGCTCTGAAAGAGGAAGCGATAGATACTCAAAATGACCTTTCTTGATCATTCCGTTTTGAGCCTTCGATGATGCGGTGCATCAATCGCGCATCCCGGAAGAGTGCTACTGTAAGCTCCCGGTTGAACCCACCATCGATGCGACCTGTTAGGATTTGGTGGACGAGGTCATACACTACGCTGTGGAGGAAGTTATTCCAGGGGAAGTCAAAGAACAGGTCCTTCGCTCGCCGTGAGCGCGCATTCACACGGGGAGGTACAGGCGGAAGCTTACAAGGAGAGTGGAGACAACATTTGCCTCGAGGAACCGTTGCTTTAGCCTCTCGCCCAGGACCGGACGCCCGTTGGTGACGTCCAGGGTGCTGTGTCTCCGGAGACTCCGACGAGAGCTACTTGACCGTGGTCTTGACAGCGTGTCCGTGTCTGAGCCAGAGTTCCAAGAGTTCTGGCGAGGCAATGTAATCGCAGGCACATCCGATGTGGCGGGAGGGGTACCAGGAGAGGGCACGAGGTTAGATGACGGGAGAAGGTTGGGTAAGGATGTAGACGAAGTCGAAGGTGATGATGATAGCAAGGGAGACGAGCGCGAGAGCGGAGACGCTGTCAACAGGGAGTCTTTGTTGATGTTAGACCGGGGTTCCTCGTACATGGTGATTTCTTCCATGGCATCGTCGTCGGAGCTGCCCGGCTCGTCGTCACCGCTCATATCCTCGTCGGAATCGAGAAGTGACGAAGAGTCGTTTTGCGCATTATGGACGGGGAAATCATGGGCAGGCTCGGCTTCGTCACCCTCGTCGTCGTCCATATCGTCCTCGTCGCGCTCGCCACCAGAACCAATGGCGATCACCTGAGCTAGTTGTTCGAGAGCCGACAACCCGCCCTGTAACCTACCGGACGCGTCGTATAGGTTATCATACTCTCTTGGTCGATTGAGCAGTGACATATTCGACGCATGCAATAGCTCGGCATATAGCTCGCATATCCGGTAGCGTTCAAAGGTCAGCGGCGTGAGTTCGCCCACAGTTGTCAAAACGTGCCCGTGCTAAGCTGTACGTCAGTAGCAGAAAAGGCAACGTGAGTAGCAATGTTTACCATTGACCGTGGTTGCCGCAGAAATTGCTGCAGCGCATCGATTTTGTCGCACATTATCTCCAATAATGGCCCGAGGTGTACGACGCCCATACGATTGACCATTTCGTTGAACGCGGCCTCGAGCGCTTCTCGACCACCCTGCCTGTTCATCTGTAGCTGTTGTTGAATTTGGATCAGTCGATTCCGTAGAGTATGGAATAGGTACGGCTCAAAGTAGTCCGAGTTATTCTGCCGGATTAATTCGATTATGATGCAGATAGACTGCACGACCGACGATGCAGCGGACTCCGGGTCTGGTTTGGATTGTCGGGAACTATCTGCCGGAGTAGGCTCAGTGCCAAGTTGTTCCGAGCCTTCAGGCGCAGTCATTGGGCCAAAATCACAGAGAATGTAGCTGACGAGCTTCGACACGCTATCGCGATGAGCCAGTTCCCTTGCAAAGCAATTCGAGGGCGGAACTTGATTATCAGCGAGCCCTGCGCCAGGAGAAGGGGCGGCCATGGAAATGATGCCCTTGATTAATTCCGCGACAACGGTGTGCATGTCGGGACTGTGAGTAGGGGAAAGGAGGTCGATGAGGCGAGACATGAGGTTCTCTTCGGATAACCACTATACGCCTTGGGGTAAGAGGAGTTCGCGATAGGGCATACTGCAAACCAGAGAGAACATACTTCGAGAACACCTGCACCAGCGGGCTGCTCGTCCAGCTGGATGATCCTGACGAGCAGGTCGGCGAACGCGGGGGTCTCGATGTGGTGGAGGAGTCGCTCGACGACGTCCGGTTGTGATCGAATGAAGGCAAGCATCTGAGCATAGAGCTCTGGGTTTACTTCCACAAGCGTGAGACGAAGAGAAACGCGTTCACCTCCGCTGGCTTTTTGCTCAGGAAGACGGCATTGATCTTGGCGAACTGAGATGCCATAACCATCTGCGTCTTCATGTCCTCCGGTGACCGGTCAAGCACGGTCTCCCAAAACGGAGTGAGCAGCTGGTCCTGGTTGTTGAGACACGTCTCTACGATGGTCCATATTTCGCTGCACAGGACCTCGGTAGACACATATGGGTACCTTCAATCATGGTCGCCATATCATGGCCACATGAATGAAAACGATCGCGCATAGATGCAAGCACGGCTCACTTGAAACGACCCCTATCCTCTCCTTCAATCTGGCCCGTCACATAGCCTAGCAAGCGCTGCAACACGTCTATCCGCTGGAAATAGCTAACGAGTCGCGTGTTCTGAGCTTTGCACTCCTGGAGCAGGTCATCTTCGTCCAATATAGCCTCTAACGACACGTCTTCCTTGTCCAGGAGGCTATCAATGGTGGACGCATTGTGGAAGCCAAATCTGTCGACAGTAGATGTGAAGTGGTCAATCGTAGAGCAGTTATCGCGTTCACTACCTCCAGAACATGCGGGACCGGACCGGCTATATTATAGGCCAATGTTGCCTGTGTTTTGTGCGAGTCCAGTAAACCGTTGACAGCTGTTTCTAGGTAGTTTGCACAGGTTCAGGTGAGCGCAGGTGAATAGTAGTGGTAAGTATGGCGAATGGCCACCAGTGGTAGGCAAGCGTCTATCACCATTTCTGTAGCCGACGCGTCCAAGTCCTCGAACCTCAGTGCATCGATTCCGGTCGTTCATGGGGTACTCGATTCAACCACACAGGCCTTATATCCATCCTGTCTCACTAACGCTCCATTACGGTATAATAGACAGCAATCGCCACAGCAGCAGTGGGCATCCACGTAATAAGAGTCAAGGAACACTTACTCGGGACGGACAGACCCGGACCGTAATGAACCACGGGGCTCTAACGACAAACGGACATGTAGGTCACTAGTGTGTATCGGGTAGGTCGTATCGTATGCATCAAAGCTCTCCATGATCGTCCCACATCCGAGAACACGCTCTCCATCCAATACAACGGCGATCTGCCCGGGAGCGATATCCTTTCGGGGCTCATCGAACTCGACGCGCAAGTCATCGGTTTGTGGGTCTCTGCATCGGGCAAGTTTGTCGTGAACAATGAAAGGACTGATGAGCTACAACGAAGTTACCCACCTGCGCACAGTGCACGCGACATCAGGCGTGCGATACCCATATTGGACGCGACACCGGAATCCGCTGTCTGTATCAATGCTAGAGGGCGGCGAGTCGCGCCATATCCATTGGAATTTTGTAGCTACCAAGCCCTTGGAATATAAGGCGGGGTGATCTCTGCCATAAATTCACTTGAATGGGAGAAACCGTTCCCAGAGAGGGGCACCACTCACGCTCCAGGTACAACATAGATGATATTCCGTTCCAAGTCTTTTCTTGCAACATATGCCTTCTTAGCCAAACCTCGGATGCGAGCCTTTTGGCACATGGTGAAGTGCCACAGTCCCTCATGGTGACCAATCGTCTCACCTGTCTCGAGACTCACGAAGGGACCAGGGCTAGGCGGGATGTACTCTGCTGAACAAGGGTGAAGTCAGTGCATGGCGAACACATTTGTCGAGGATTGACAAACATAACCACTTGTCGAATCTCCGCTTCTGACCCACGAAGCATATGCCCTGGCTCTCCGGTCTGGCCGCCGTGGGCAGGTCTGCCTTCTGCGCCAGCTCGCGAACCTCAGACTTGGTATACGGAGCGAGTGGAAAGAGAGCGCGGGCAAGACTCTCCTCAGGAATTGCTGATAGGTAGTACGTTTGGTCCTTTGCTCTGTCCTTTGGCCTTATGAGCGTCGGACGTAGTGCCGAATTACCCACAGAGGGTTCTAGACCCTCAAAATGCGGCGTAATCCATGCCTTATCCGCGTAGTGGCCTTTCGGTGCGCGCATAAGTTTCGGCCATATGTATTTGAAGGAACTAGGAACAAACCCGTAGCAAGCCAACAGTCTCCGTTCGCCAACTGGTCCATCAGGGCGCCGAACTTGACTTCTCTTCACCAGGATAATAAGCTATTTTGTAGCATCTCACTCAGAATATGCAGCTTACTTGTTGCACCAGACGTCAGGATTAGGTGTTTGGCCCTGCTCCCACATCTGGAGACACGGTGCGAACACTCGATTCCAGTATTGACGAGACAAGTCGACCTAGCCAGACATAGGCACGGCGAGGCAAAATGGTTCGGGATACATACCATTTTACAAGGCATGTCTAATTTGCGACAGACTCGTTGCACGTCCTCCCAATCCTTCTCCCATTCGCAGCCCTGGTCTGTGCCTGATTCATCTCGGGTGTCCCAATTTTTCATGAAAATAGCAGATAAATCATAGTCCTAACGAAATAAGTTAAGGATATCACGAACAGATTGATGAGCGACTTACCTTGTCACTCAGGAGCTTCGCCGTAACAGAAGAGTCTACACCGCCAGACATTGCGACCACCACTAATGTTTTATGAACGCGAGCACGTCCTAGACCTGGTTACGAACGCACCGCGATCTCCTTTCTTCGGCTCGATTCTGGCAGCATGATGAGTAGTCGAGTAACAACGCCGTAACAGAGATGACCAAGACGACCAAGACGGCATAGGTTTTGGGGAAAGTGCTCGACTGGAGTAAGCTTGCCAAACAATTGCCTTTTGTGATCCCACGTGGGACTCGCGATCATGAGCGAACGCCGAATCTGCAATCTCTGTGACAAGCGCCTTCAACCCTGTCGTGGATCTCATCTTGAACCTCTTCGTTACGCCGCGATCTGTGCATTACGCTCTCGTATGTCAGGATCTCGGCCATCTTCCTCTAGGAGTGCAACAACTGCACAAAAAGAAGCCACCCCCAATGGAGAGCGACGTCCTGAGGATCGACGCGCTCGACGACGCAAGGCGAAGGAGAGACGCGAGGTGGAGGCGGAGGCGGAAGCAGGACCGTCTGGCCTTAACACTCCAACAGAACCCAATCGGCAGAAGCCTCTCGAGAAGACGCGAAAGAATACTTTTGAGGAAGCAGACTTCATTGCGTTCGGGTTCTCCGAACCAGAAGACGAAGTGGATGAGCAACGACCTGCTGTTCGCGAGTGGGACAAGGGAAAGGGCAGGGCGTCGGAACGTGATCACGCGGGCAGGAAGCGGAAGCAGGGCGAGCTTGACCCGAATGATGGGTACGGGAACAAGAGGCAGCGTGTAGCGGCGGCCTCTCGCAAGGCACCATGGACGGCGAATGTTGACTGGGAGAGCTGCGCGAATGTTGCGGAGATGTACGTCTTGCGCTAGGAACTTGTCGTATTTTGCGTACACTGACATGTGGATGACAGGTTGAACCGGGACGTAGAGGCATTCGTCCACTATATCTCGCCTACGCTTGAGGAAGACGAAGTGCGCTCCCTCATCGTGGCGCAGATATCACGGGCTGTGAAGGAGAAGTTCTCTGACGCTCAAGTGCTGCCATTTGGTAGCTATGAGACAAAACTGTATCTGCCAACGGGGTAGGTCTCGCCATTAGGCCGTCTCTGCACATCTCATCTCACGACTACCAAGGGATATTGACTTGGTGATCCATTCGCAGTCGATGGGTCGTAGTGACAAGGAGGACGTTTTGCACTCCCTCGCAAACATGGTCAAGCGCGCGGGCATCACAGACAGAGTCAAAATCATCGCGAGGGCCAAGGTGCCGATTGTCAAATTCGTGACCACGCACGGACGCTTCTGGGTAGACATCAGTGTCAACCAGACGAATGGCGTCGCTGCCGGGAGGATGATCAAGCAATTCCTGCAGGAGTTGCCTGCCCTTCGTAGTCTCGTGCTCGTGATCAAGTCGTTCCTTGCCCAGCGTAGCATGAACGAGGTCTACACCGGTGGCCTTGGTAGCTACAGCATCGTCTGCTTGGCCATCAGCTTTCTACAGATGCATCCCAAGATCCGCAGAGGGGAGATAGACCCTTCGAAGAACCTGGGTGTCCTCGTCCTGGAGTTCTTCGAGCTTTATGGCTGCTACTTTAACTATAGCGAGGCAGGCATTTCGTTACGTGATGGTGGCACCTACTACAACAAGCGAAGGAGGGGTTGGCTTGATTACGGACAGCCGAGACTGCTGTCTATTGAAGACCCAGGTGATCCCTGTAAGAGAGCCATGCCGTACTGTCTGGATGATGGCTAATGTCATGCTAGCGAACGATATATCACGCGGGTCATACAATATCGCGAAGGTTCGGACGACGCTCGCTGGTGCACACGGAATCATGACCACTGCGGCGTATCTACAAGCAGGCTGGATAAGCGCAAGACGCGAACGTCGGCGCGTCCGTCTTGTAGATGACCTTAATGGCGAGGAGTTGAGCATCCTCGCGAAAGTCATGGGTGTAACTCAGGAGGTGTGTAGCGTTACTCCGCGTCTCTGTCTTCATGCCGTTCATGGCTCGTGTGGCAGACAATCAACCATCGGCGGCTGGTGCAGGAGGTCTTCGACCGCAGAGTACTGCATCGAATGCTCGGGATAACTCCTCGGAAAGAAATTGTGCTAGATTCCCCACCGGCCCCCTTAAACGGCAAGTCCAGCGCGGCACAGAAGGCAAGTGTGCAGACGGCTTGGGAAGAAGCTGACATGGCGCTCGCCTTCGACAAGAATGCGGCAGAAGACGAGGAGGACGAAAGCAGGTACCAAATCGATGGCCGCCAAGAACCACCACGAAAACGCCGCAGGCTTGGACGCGAGTCGGATATGCACACTGTCTTCACCACTGACGACGAGGATGCTGAAGACGTGCAAGACTACAGTCTACATGTGGTGGATGAGCCTGAGGACAGTGTCTCAGCGACCAAGGATATGAGGCCCGTGAGTCGGGGTGACGCGAGTAGCAAGAGAGATTACTGGTTGTCGAAAGGATTGTCGGGCATTGCTAGTGATAGCGAGTGACTAGCTAGGACCATTCGACAACGGCACCTTTGTGGTACTTCGATCGCATGTCTGCGGTAAACCAAAGGAGTGTATTGTATAACCTTGTCTAACGTCGGAATTGTATTCGGGTTTGCTGACCACTTTCATTTAACGTTGCTCGCCGTGTTGTTTTGGTTCGGACTGCAGCAGGAATCGATACGGTGGCGGCGCGTGGCGACCGGGACCGCTCAGCTGGATCAGCACTGTACAGTAAGCGAGCCGCCTACCGAAACAAGCGCGTGCTTCTCGCTCACGATCATAACCTCCTCCTGCATCAACCACCATTACTCTCGCCGTCGTTTTCCTTCTGGACAAGTGTAGTACTGCAGTCGCGGGTCGTCAGCGGTAACCGTCCTCCCCACTCGTTCATGGTCGATGTGAGTGAAGTGCACGGCATCAACCACGCATACACCTCAGCCCTTTTGTCTCACAGGGCTACCACGAAACCACCTATACCCCCGGTGAACCTCAAGGATCGCATCGCCGCACTACAGCAGCGCAATGCAGGGTCGAATCAGTCAGATGCAAGGCAGCCTTCCTCGCTCACAAATGGTACTCGTGCGACAGGTAGCCTTCGAGACAGGATTGCATCCTTCGAAAAGCAAGGTGCCGTGCCCGTCCCGAGAGGTAGTTTTGGATTAGGCGCACCCCCGGTCGACGATGGATCGTCTCGGCGTCGAGGAGAGCTTATTGGGAATCGTGTCCCGGGACTGTCCAGGCCAGTTGCACCCGTTCCAACACATCCCCCACGAGCTACCAGCCCCAGCTCTCCAGGCAGGGTGCGTGCTGCTTCGGCGACTATTCAGAGCAGAGCATCCTCTCGCTCCACCTCGCCCACTCTATCTGCTGATGGAGAAGTGGAAAGCGCGTATAGCTCTCCTGAAGCGGCCCTCGAGGAGTCAGCCTCCCCACGGTCTCCGCGACACTCCGGGACGTGGCAAGCTCGCCGGCGAAGTGTCTCCGACATTGTCGCGAAGTTCTCCGTGCCGGTCGTTGTTGGGGAACCCCTGCCCGAAGGCCAAGAGAAAGCCGACCCGTCCCCTCCAGCCATTATCATATCTCAGGAGCAGGGAGACATGTCTGCCGAATCATACGCCTTATTCACTGACACAGAGCAAGCATCTACGGTTGCTCTAGGGGCACTTGCACAAGACGTACAATCCGAAGGGAGTCAGTGTGTTACAGATGAACAGTTGCCACCAGCGGTCGTATCGCCGTCAGATGCAGATGAACCGTCGCCTTCAGCAGACTCTGAACCGGACGCACGTACTGTCATCGCCCCCGCGGAGCGCATTGACCCGCCAGTCACTCCTGACGTCTTGGCCGCACCAGAGGCCCCTCCTGCGGCTGATGCATGGGATCAGGTCGCTACTGCGGTCTTGCCGTCCCCGGTAGAAGCGATGAGTAGCGAGTCGAGCGGTGTCACAATGAGTACTACGCCGCAGAGTGATGCCGAGGTATACAATATAGCTGAGTTCAATACAGCTGAAGTCGTCGCTGACGAGGTCACCTCGCCCACGGAGTCCCTGCCGGAGGTTCCAAGCACGCTCCCGATACCTGAAGAGAGCATTGCCTCCCCCAGTGCAGATCCCGCGCCAACAGTGCCAACACCCGTCCAGCCCCAGGTGCAGCTTATCGTCGACACCGAGGAGCCCGGGAATCAGTCCCTCGCACTGGACACCCAGGAGGTAGTGATCGTCACGGAACCTCCCCGAGTTGTCACGCCCGTCGTAACCCGCGCCGTGCTTATACCAGTGTCACCGATCTCTCCTTCCCCAGTAGACCAAATCCGTCCAGAGCCTACCCCAAGCTTCGTGGAACCGTCTCTAACCCCCAAGACTGCCACCGGTTCCTTCCGTGCCGTTGTACACCACAAGGTTGCAGAGGGTGGCAGGAGGAGTACCAGTTCTCAGGCGGCGCGGGTCTCCGACTTACGAGTCGCCGTTGACTCCCCGCAGTCTCCGGGCTTCACCGACCTTGCTGACCTACTGGCGGATGCAGCGCTGTTAGAACAGCAGCTATCCGCGCTCGGCTCACCAAGGAAGCTACCTTCGGGTAACGCTTTCCCCTCCACGCCCCCTTCTGCCAGTGCACTACGCAATGTGTCTGCACCAAGGGTCGAAGTCACTATCCCGGAGCATCTGAGCGATGAAGTCTCCACCTCCGGCCATGGCCATAGCAGCTCTGAATACCACTCGCCTCAAGAGTTCCCCTCTATTCCAGAGCCTCGAACTCCAAGCCCTGTGACTCCGCCCAAGGATCGACACCGTAGTCGCATCGTTTCAGACGCAGAACCGAAAACTCCTGGGCCCGTCACGCCGGTAAAGGAGCATCTGCGTGGCAGGCTGCTGTCTGACACGCCGCCTCCCGTCCCTCCTAAGAGTCCACGGCCCCGATACTTCTCGACCTTGCTCACCCGCCGCCCGAGTACCACCAAGGACAGCCTGATGCCGATGCCGGGTGCGTACCCTCGCAACAGCATCTGCTCAGAGATGTCGGAGGACGACTCCGTCCTCGTCGCCACGCCGCCCTCACCGCGGTTCGACGCTCTGGGGTCAGACACGAGCTCGGTGATGAGCTCCAACCGGTCGTGGAAGATGCCGAGCAAAGGCCTCGCGCGTGCGACATCGTTCGCGGACCGCCTCTGGCACAAGCGGAACAACCGCAACACCGTCGTCATCGCCACTCCCGGTAAGCAGCACCTCCATGTCCGCAAGAGCCAGGACTCGAGCCCTTATTCGCTGAACGCCGGATATCCAGATGACGACGGTCACCTGTCCGCCAACCCGGCGGTGCGCCCGCGCAAGTCTGAGCCGATGCCCACGCTGCCTCAGCTCGACCTGTCTCCTAGCACTCGTGCAGAACGCCCGCTCAGTGCGAACGCCGACGACCGGCCGATGTCGTGGGTGTCTGTTTCGAGCAGCATTGGTTCAGCTGGGCTGGATAGTGCTCTGTTCGATGCCTTCCCCTCCGTGCCTGATACGGTCCCTGCCATTCCTGATCTTTCCGAGGATTCGGGTCTTTCACCTCATGTCTCCCCTTCAGAGCCCCGGGATTCAATGTCTAGCAGATCTGGCAACTTCCCTCCCCGCTCGAGCAGTCTGCATCCCAAGCAGCGCTCTTCAATTCTTTGAGGTTATCACTAGCCCTCTTGTCGCGCCATGATTCTTCTCGCTCATTCTCATCTATCACATCTACTCGTATCTTGTTATTCGCACTGCTCTCTAATACTAGCATCCATGCAAGTCAATCTCTAACAGAATACTGTAAGTTAACCATCAGAATACTCATCGAATATACACACGAGCCGTTGCGTCAGTCAGAGGCGCACCCAACCATCAGATAAAACGATTGAAATTGCATATTCATACGATTATAATCATACAACCAAACTAGACTGCATACGGCATGGTGATTATGCATAGGTCCGACGAGCCATACGAGCCACAGGATACAGTCAAACGACCACTTCATCTCGCCTTGGACGGTGCCGCACGCCTCGTGCCCGCCCCACCTGCTGCCGCAGCAGGAGACTGCGGTTCCGAGGACGAGCGTATGGTAGTGGTAGGGCCGGCCGACCCAGATGACCCGCGGCTCTTGCGAGGTCCTGCAGACCGCCGGTCCTCCTCCATTTCCTCATCGGAGACCTTCCGCGCTTGGGCGAAGAACAGCCTTGCGTCGCGCTCGCAGATGTTCCGAATGTGATACATGTTCCCTGTAAAAGGTATTATTACTGAGTTCGGGACAATAGGAGTGCCTTGAAGCTGTACCTCGAGGGACAAGGAACATGCCGCCTGACGCCAGGATGAAGCTCGTCTTGTGCACCGTGAGGTTCACCGCACCCTCGATGACATAAAACACCTATCGTCATGACGTGAGCATGCCGGTATCATTGAGACAGACGGAGACATTGCGTACAAAAGTGTTGTCCTTAGTGCTCTTTGTGGGCTTCTGGCCATCCGGGGGTATGATGAGTTCGCCGGCAGCGATGAAATCGGCGTCGCCAAATATCTTCTGGAAGTAGAAGTCATTGTTGGCCGCCGCCTTTGGCGTGACCATCTTTGCCGTGAATGCAATGCCTAAATGATGGCTAAGTATCACCCCGTCCCTCCTGTATGATGCACTTACGTTTCACGAGCTCGTCCTTCGACTTCCAGTCGAGTATGGGAGCTTCTGCTTGCGTATCCTCATCCCACCCTTCTTCTGGGTCGTACACCAGAGTTCCTTGAGCCTCATCGACAGTCTTACTCTTACTGCGGGGTGGACGTTTTCGGCGATGCTTTGCACCTAATGGTTGTGGCTCCTCCTTCGGTATTCGGTGGATTTCCTTGATAGTCGGGACGAATGACGTGCCCGTCTCTCGGCGACCATACACTACCTTCTCGCACCTCCACCACTCGAGTGGCTTGTATCGAACGCGCCGCCCGCGACGCAAGCCATCCGTATTTTCGTCGGCGGGAGTGACTGAAATGAGATGCATGTAAACCTCTGCTTCCGCAGCTAATAGGATGAGGCAACCGACCATCCCGCAGTACGTTCTTCGACCCTTTGGGTTTGCCTCGCGGCTTCTTTGCACCTTCGTTCTCCGTTTTCGCCTTCTTGTTCGGCCGTTGGTACTTCTCTATGCTGTCATCATCACCGCGACCTTGTCCTGTCCGTTTGCGCAAGAGGACACCTTCATCCTCCTCTTCGTCCATGGGTTGCTGTTCGACCTCGGCAAGACCGCGCGAGATGTCATCCTCTATGTCCTCGTCTCGCTGAGACACACGACCGGCGTCGCGCTGTTTGCCCTTCGCTTTCGGGGTAGGTTCATTATCGGTCAATTGCTCGACCTGCCCCTCTTCATCATCATCCTCCTGGTCCATCTGCGCGAAACTTGTGCGCCTAGATTTATGCGCGCTGGAACGCCCTTGGGAGTGTCGTGAGGCTTGACTTGACTGCGCAGGGGGGACATCATCGTCGTCGTCCGAGGCGAAGCCGCCCCCACCAAAGTCCGGGGCGTCAAAGTCCATCCCGCCATCCGCAGGCTCGTCGTCGTCATCGTCCTGCACCACCGTAGACTGGGACAAGTGCGACAGGCCCGAGGTTCTCGGCTGCCCGAGGGAGCGGCGGTGCGAGAGCGCAGGCGACTCGCGCGGGGAGGGCACCTTATCGAAGTCGACCTCCGAGGAGTGCGCGACGGGCCGCGAGGACGAGCCCACGCGCTGCACGCTGTTCGTGATCGTGTGCGCGCGGGCGTTCTTGAAGTACGCGGAGGGCGAGTTCGGTATGCCTGGGTGTATGCGCCGCGCGTGAGCGAGGTCAGGGGCCGACCAGCCACCGGGAGCGAGCACACTCACTGTCTTCGAGCTCCATCGACATCTCCCCGTCCTCGTCCAGCTCCTGCACGGCGGGCGTCCTCGGCGTCCGCGGCCGCGGGGTGCGCCGCTTGCGCGCATTCTGCACGCGGGGCGGCGTGCGCTGGTCCGCCTGGCTCATGACCTTGTCGAACGGCTCGAACTCGTCCGAGCGGTGGTCGACGTACTCGACGGCGATGCCCGTCTTCTTCCCGTGCTGGAAGTCATCGGCGCGGTAGGGGATGTACTTGGTCGGCGCGCGGCGAGCGCCGCCGACGCTGCTCTTGCGGGCGGAGGTCGGCATCGGTCTTGTCTGTGGCGGGGGACATGAACGTTCGGGGAAAGTGGTTCAGCCACAACTAGCGTCACCCGACGCGACGGTCATGTGACGACCGCGTCCATCGAGCGCCCAGGCTGACGCGCTCGCCGCTCAGAAAGAATGCTACCAGACCGTTACAATTCCTGGCAAACAATAAATTTCATTGTACATGTATATTGGAATGTCCGGTATACCAAGCAGAAAACAACGACAGGAGAGACATGACAGATATAGGCTTAGAACTGGGCGTACAATTAGTTCGAGAATATGCGGACGACGGGGGGACGTACCCGGATTTGATACGACCCGCTCGCCTTTGTCAGGTATCGCACCCACTTGATGCTTTGGTAGTTGCTCTTCTCGAAGACTTTCAAGAATCGCACGATCAGGCCCGACGCGGTAAACATGAGCACTTGGAAGTCGACGTCGATGGGTGGGCGTGCCCAGACTTGCCGGGTTGTCGTACTGGTGAGTGCAGCGTGAGCAGAGAATGTGGCCTCCTGTCCTCCTTGGATGCGAGGGATTCTATGGCGTCAAAAACCATAAGCAGACGTTGACAACAATCAAATGCGGAGGGCCCACTTCCAGATAACCACGTTCTCTGCTGGAACATACTTTGCCTTCCCGCTGACCACCTTGCAATCAACGGTAGTCGTGTTCAATGGTGTGGGTATCTTCACGACAACATTGGTTGCGGACAGCTTGTTGCTGAAGTTCGTCTTGACTGTGACAACGTACTGCACTTGCGTGGTGCCGATCTCCGTGACCGACGGTATAACCTTCAAAGGCAACTTCACGTTGGAAGTCGCTCGGTACCTAGTCGATCCTCGGTATATGCCATTTGGCTGCTGGGAAGCACGATTCGCTTACCGCATCAGCTCGAACTCTCCGTCGGGCGGAATGAAGCTAATCGTGCGGCTGGAATCGAACTCGTTCAGCCGCACGCACTGGTGGAACCGACAGTCATCGAGTTCGACGGCATCCGCCGTGCCCCGTTCGTTCTTATCAATGACTAGCTTGTCATTCAGGCCGAATTTGCATTCCGGGGTACCCGAAAGGTAGGCACGCATGAGGATGTGGCCGTCAACGTCCGCGCGGAGGATCGTTCCTGTGTCGCGAGGAGACGTCTGAACGCTGCTTCTCATGCCGTCAGTGAAGAGGCGACCGCGCACCTTTGGCGCTCATGCTGAGATTGACGGTCTCCACGACGTCGACGAAGGCCTCGTTCTTCTTGTACTTGACGTCCCCGCGACGCCAGCTGGTCGCACCTGTGGCCTGCACGGTGATTCTCGAGGACTCTTCCTGAACGAACGAACGCGCTCAGCGATGTCACGGTGCCGGAATGCGCCGCTACGCACTGGCGCTATGTTGGTGGACATGACACTCTCTGTGGTGATGTACGACTTGAGCGTGTCGGCCTCGCTATTCTGAGGATAGCCGAAGTCGCAGATTTCTGAGAAGTGAAGTGTCAGCGTCCCGTCGCATGCTGTACAGGCCATCTCGGGGGATGCCGCACCGTCAACGAGTTCATAGATGAGCACGAAGTTGTTCTTCACGGCTTCCTCGTCGACCTTGCCGAAGTAGGACTTTGCGATGGAGATAAAGCGGTAACAGAACTCGAACACGAGCGCAGCGTTCGCGTTGCACCTGCGTGGGGGGGGGGATGGCTGGTCAGGCGCGAGTGGAGAAGCGTACTCCGGGCCACGGACGGCACGCACTTTGTGACGGCAACGATGTACAAGTTGTTGATTCGTACATGGAAGAAGCTGGTTGAGCCGAGGGTGATTATGGGTGAGCGCACATCGCTGTTTGACACGACCTGTATCCGGAAGACATCCGCGATGGACCGCCTGGGATCCGCGCGGTCCTAGATGAGACTAGCAGGATGGAGCAGGAGAGTGGAAATGCGCACTTGAGGTCTGTGCGGTACAGGCGGGAGATGAGGACCTGGGTATGACGAACGACAGCGGTTAGTGTGCCGGAGCTTGGGATTGCCGTTGGCTGCCGCGACGCACCTCGCCCTTCTGATTGAAGATGAAGAAAGCCTAACGGCGGACGAAATGAGGGTCGGAGCGCAGCTGCCATATAGACAACTCACCGAGATCATGACGGTCTGCGAGCGGTGAACGGCGTGTTGGGTGAGGCGTGGAGCGCTCGGACGGAGAGTGTGACCACTGAGCAGAGAGAGAGATGCTCGATCAGGATCAGTGACCCGAGCGGAACGGAGATTCCGATGTATGTCCGTCGCGTGGGAATCCCTCGCCATCCCCGGAATACCAACCGAATAACGACGGCACGGACGCCAGATAAGCACCCATTCAGATGCCGATAACAATCAAGTCGTCGCCGCTCTGACAGTGACCGCCCCGCAAAAGCCGTACATATCATCATCACTGATTGCAATTCAGTCCATCGTCCGCAGACACCCGCCGTGGGCCAGCATTGCGTTCAACAGACACAGATCGCTCACACGCCGACGGGGATGGCTCTGGGAGGCGACGAAGCGAGGCCGGAATTGAAGCCCATCCATATCTTACGGCATCGGGGCCTTCTCCCTTCTCGAGTGATGGACCACGACCTCCTGTGACCTCACCCGTCCACTTCCCCGTCAACCGCGCTCCTCTCTTCGCATGCCCTCCTCCGTTTCCGGCCATGCCCAAGCACTAGTCCATCATATCCTACAGCGCGGCACCCTCCCATCATGGCAATATCGGACGCGTACATCCTAGCTCATCGTGTCCAGCGCGCAGCCCCGCACCGCACCGAGTCCGACTCTCGCGGTCACCCGATGTCCTCAGACAAGATTGCCCACGCTGCGTGCATCGTCTGCTGACCCCCCTGTCCGCATCGCGCGCACGTCTCTGCCTGGTGAACGTCTCTCACATCTGGCCTATTTTGAACCAACCTTTCGCCCACACAATCCAGTCGAGCCTCCCCTCTCCCAGCTCGCGGCCAATTGTCGGCCAATTAGTGCGACGAGGACGGTGTATAAGAGGATGAGGACGGACTCAGAGTCAGCGGGCTCGCGATCGTTCCTTGCGTTTCGGGCACGTACGTATCGTCCAAGCCTACGGAATGTTACACCAGCTCGGGCTTCTGTCCTGCCTTCTTCTCTTCGCGGCGACGGCCGTATCGGCGCAACTGTACTGGAATTCGACCCAGTTCCTGTTCACATTTGGCGATTCGTACACCACGGATGGCTTCAACATTTCCGCGGGAGTGAACTCAACCAACCCAGGTTACGTGAGTGCCAGGCAAACGGGCCACCCGACCCCTGCCTTCCCATCTAGAAGACTGATGATGCCCATGATGATATGAAAGACCTCATCCAACGGTCCTAACTGGGTTGAATATCTCGGTAAGCTCTCGCCGTCTCATAGCCGTCGCTATATCCGGGCGCTCGGCTGAGAGGACGCAGGTGGGACGTATAATGTGACCAATACCAAGGTGCGCATTCTCGCTGCTCAGCTGTCGTAATGCGATGTATTCGCCGGCGATAGGTCTTCAACCTGGCATCCGGAGGCGCGACGATTGACGCCGCGCTCGTCGCGCCGTACCTGCCTACGGTCCTGTACGCGCGTTTGCCTCTCGCCCGAGTTCCGGTATTTCACCGCACTGCTGCTCTGCAGGTCCATCGTGGACCAGGTGTCCCAGTTCGAGGAGTACCTCGCTCCCAAACCGTACGGCGCCCAGTGGGACAGCTCAAACAGCCTCTTTGCCATCTGGATTGGGATCAACGACGTGGTACGTCATGATCCGATTTCTATTCACGAACGACAGCACCATGACACCGCCGACTCAATGCAGGGCAACTCATATGCATGGGTAAACCATCTCAGCGGCGTTCACGGGCTTACGCTAACTCGCGCAGACGAACGTCACCTCGCAGCCGGCCTTCCACACGATCCTGATGGATAGGTTGTTCGGCCAGGTGAGTGCTAGCTCCTCCATGCGGCCCCGTGTCCCAGAATAACGTGGGCCTGGGACAGGTTGAAATTCTCTACAGTGCCGGTGCCCGGAATTTTCTTTTCCTGACCGTGCCCCCGACCAACCGCGCGCCGCTGCTCACCGAGGCGGGCCCCACCGCGGTCGCGCAGATCACGGGCGCGCTCGCAGACTACAACGGCCAGCTCGAAGCGTACGCGGGGCGGTTCCAGGCGGACCACACCGGGACGAGCGTGCGCGTCCTCGACACGCGCCCGGTGTTCAACACCCTGCTGGACAGCTACGCCACCTTCGGATACGTCAACATCACAGGCTATTGCGAGGCGTACGAGAACGGCACGCCGGCCATGACGACGCAGGACGCGCCGTGCGAGCCCGTGTCGAGCTACTTGTGAGTCGACGGCGGCACCGTGTCGCCGCGGTGACCGCGACACTGACATGATGATGTGCGCTCCCCTACCCAGCTGGCTCAACACACTGCACCCGCTGTACACCGTCCACAAGTGCGTTACCTCCGGCGTGCCTCCCGCGCCGTGCTTCCCCGCTGATACGTTGCACCGTTACAGCATCCTGGCACACGCCATTGCCACAGCGCTCGACTCTTAGGCACGGGTCCTGGATCGCAAGGCATCGCAGGCGGCCGGCGCCGGGGACGTGGTTCGCCCTCCCGTCTTTAGCTTAGCCTCGGGTCGAACAGGCGTAGTGCACGTGTATAGAGTTCGTACGCTTTGGACACTGATCAGATTACGGATCCCTACGGGTAACCTACCGATCATGAACGATGAACCTAACCTACTTGCGTGCGGAGGAGTGCCCCGCGGCCTCTGTAGCGGGTGTGTGTGTGCGCGCGCGAGGGGCGGGCAGCCCTGCCTTATTGACGTCCGACTCCGCCCATCTGTGTGCACAAAGGCTCGTCCGCCGCAGCCATCGATCGTCGTCGGGATGGTGGACGGAGCCGAGGGCACGTTGGACGCCACCGTGCGCGGAACGGCGTGTCGCTGGCCGCGCTGCTGCTGCTGCTACTGCTGCTGGTGGCTTCTGCGTCCGGGGAGTCCAGTACATATCCGAACTAGAGACAAGGTTTCATCGACGTGCCGTTTCGCACACACGCCCCTCCACGGGTAGGCCCAGCGAGCCGAAGCCATATCATCACCATGCGCCACGCCGCTACTGACTGCGAGCGAGATAGCCCCGGCCCAAACGGGGCGTGCCCCCCCCCACACTCAATGCGCCACCTGCGGATCCCGTCGAGACGTCGCGGTGGAAAGCCGCACAAATGGGCGCGGGAATGCACGCAAAGGCGCGGACGACTCTGGGCATGTCTAGGTGAAGTGGGTCTCTGCCAGTAAGGAAACCCGGTGACCCCCGACGGTGTCTCCGGCCGCATACGTGCGGCGGTGGTTAGGCTGCCCAGCCTACTTGGTAGCATATACGATCGCGAGCTGTTTTCGCCGCCAGTCGAGCCGGTGGCAACTCTAGGTGAAAGAAAATTTCCCTCGCTGCCCTGTTTTGAAGCGACAGTACCCGTCTTGGCAGCTCCGGTGCGGATCACGAACAGTGAGCCAGACGCACCGTAGGCAATGCGGTGGCTAGTATGTAGCCAAAGCAGGTAAGCAGCAGGCGCGCCGGTGCACGGGATGAGGGCATACATGACTCACTGAATTTATCCTTCCTCGCTGTATGCGCATGGTGACAGGGCTGTTGCCGCCAGTGCTCGGAAACGCACCGACTCGCGCGCAATGCGTACGCAATGGATGGATCGATGCGCTGATAATATTGTGGCGCACACGCAACGCCCTCTGGCTCCCGGCGCCCACTGGCAGAGTGCATTGGCGTCAGCTGACACGGGGAGAGCACAAGGAGCCAACGGAGCTGCCCACTCGACCCTGCAGCTGGGCGCGAGACGTTCTTCTCGACAGACCGCAAGTGCCTCGCCGAGCGCGGGAGGGCGAGTCGGTGCCCACATAGCGCTCATGACCGCCGAGATAGTGCTCGCAAGCCGCAGAGATTAGGATTTTAGTCTTCTAGGCGGCCGTTGTTAACGTCATACGCTGACTGATCTCTGGGATGTCCAGTGCATCCATTAGCTGCGGCCGTTGGAGCGATGTGACGATCCCGCAGTTTAAAGGCCATGAGCCCATGGACAATTATCGATAAAATCGTGTCACATACATTTTCGTCAGATCTGCGACGAGGCATTTGACTACCTGCGTGCCGTACCGAACAACTCAACAAGAACAGACGCCTAATCGCCTCCAGGTACCGTACCGATAAGTCGCATCCTGCGGACATAACAACATCGTCGGGAAAGAACGACTCCGGAGCGTTAGCATGATCGTCCTGCCGGCTGAACGTCTCTGGAGTCCCCCACGAAGCCACGCACAAAATGATGGACCCTGGCACCGGCAGGGCCCGTCCTATGTTAGAGCAATCTCTCTGCAGAGAGTTGAATGGCGCACGGATCTTGGTGACCTACGCAATGAGAAGCAGTTCATCGCCCCGATCCCTGGGCCTCAATGGCCAGAAAGCGCGATCCATTCCCGCGGCCGACAGACGGCCGAGGGAGTCAAGTGAAGGGGTCCGTGTATGTTGCGTGAAGGCCAAGAGATGGGAGGCGTATTGATGAGCTGTGATAAGGGGTGTTAAGCACAGCTCCTTTGGAGACCTGAACAACGCAGAGAGCGGCCGTCGTCGGGGTCTCGCAGCATGCCAATCAAGGCTCGGTTAGCGGAGACGCGTCTGGAGCGAGCAAGACGAGTAACGCACGCCATGCCGGTAGGAAGACGACAACAAACATACCGCATTGCGGGGGAAGCGTAGTTGAGACTGTCGGAGTGCGGAACTTGGGCGGAGGTCACCGCCATGACGAAAGGCCTTGTTCCCGGAACAACCCATGGGCCGTTGAGTGAATGAATGGGCCGACTGGCTGCGTTCTACTCGCTGTCACGTACATAACGCACAGCCCCCGCGACCAATAAATGCGCGACGGGAGCGTGCTGTCCGGGAGAGTCGCAACGATTGCGCGAACTCGGCAAGGCTGCCTGCGCGTCAGCGATGCGTGCACGATGATGATGATGATGGGCCACTGTGCTATCAAGCATGGAGTTCACGGGACGGTCCCAATTGAAGGGGCAGATCAGGGATGGCCGGGGCTAACCAAAGAGAGGTGGGCGCACGCGATCGATCGACGGACATCTTCCAGTTGAGCAACTTGCTTGAAGACGGCGACGGAGGAGGAGGAGAGGCAGTGGCAGTGGCAGGGGCCGCGCTGCTTCACGACATTATCGAGCGTGATCTACGAACCGATGAACCGGAGATACGGACGCAGTGGGTGTGCTTGGGACGAGCCGGGCGCGCGGAAGATCCTTGAGTCTGTGACGGATGACAGAAGGATGAGCAGATGAGCATGCGAAGGCACCTACAGTACATGGCCGGCAAGAGCACTGCGACCGTCTGTGAGAGCACGGCCGCGTTGCTGTCGTCACATGGGCGCCAGCACGGCGTTTACGCTCACAAGGTTGCGGTTCTGCTCGAGTGTGACTGACTGTAACTGCGACTGCCAACGGCGGGTACACGGCGAGCATTATGCTCTCGGGCGCATTATTGACTGACCGTCATCGGACGCGGACAATAAGGGGAGCGTGGAGAGATGGCAACTCAGCCGGAAGGACCGCGTATGGAAATCGGATTCGGATCATGAGCGACATGGTCCAGGACTGTTAAGTGAAGCCGCCCTCCTCCTGCTGGCCATGACGGGGACGGCATGTGTGGCCATAAGTAATTCGCGACGGGGCCGCTGCGGAGGGAGGAGCAGATTGGCCTGATACGGTATAGGGCGAGGCGAGAGGCGGGCGTTTAGCGGCTCGATCTGGCAGGAGGGCAGTGCAAGGGGCCGACGGGGCTCGCGAGGGGTTTCGACGGGCAGCCACGTGCTTATGGAGGAGCGCGGGTGAACGGAGATATGCGCAGACAAATGCTGATGCAGATGGGGGAAGCGGACGGATGCAGAGCGCGCTCGGGACGCGTCTCCAGCAGACTCTCTCTCCCGGAGTCCTCGGGGGGCCGCGCGCGCTGCTCAGCACCACGCACTCGGGCGACAGCGCGTTGCTTGCCAGCGACGAGAGCGGCAACCCCAGCCTGAGCGGACGGTGACCGGTGACGCTGCGAGCGGCCTCGTGGTGGTGAGGAAGCCCCAGTTGAATCTGAAACGGAGATTGCGCGGAGTACCTCCTCGGATAATCGGTGGCTGCCGAAGGTCGTTACTCAAAAGGTTATTGCCTCGCGTCCGCGTCCGCGCCCGAGGCCGGAGAAATGGAACAAGGTCCGCGAACGCACCATAGCTAGCAGCTGGGGGCGAGTCGCCGTCGCGGAAGGGGCAGGTGCGCGCACGGCGGCCCTGGTCACTGTGGCATGGCAGCCTGACTGGCCCGGTGCACTGCGGCGGCAGGGGCGAGCCACCAGCAGGTCCGTGCCAGTGGCTGCGAGGGACCCGCGGCGGAGGCGGGGTGGACATCATCCATCACGGGGCAGCTGGAGGTCGTCAAGGCGTCGGACGGCATACCGATGCCATCGTAGCAGCCGGATCATTGAGGCGCACAGGTACACGAGCTATCACAGTCACAGGCGGCATTTTTCTGCGATTTCAGTTACAGTACGTCCATGATAACATCTTATCGGCTCGACGCTCGCCGTGACATATAATCCTCTTTTTAGATCGTCTGCAGCCCGTCTTGGGGCCCCATGAACACGGGACCACGACATGTCGCCCTCCCCGTTCCCTTAAATCCTCCCTCTCCGTCCCTCCGCCCATGTAGCCCGAATATTATCTCCATGTCCGGACGCGTCTCGGACTCTCCTCCACATCATCTGCGCGAACCCTCGTCTGACCGCAATGCAGCCAGGATCCTCCTCCCCGCGCGATCGCCCCGACGCGCCCAGAGGTACCCACCAGTCGGCTCCTGGTGCGGGAAGCGACCGCGACCTCTCTCCTCCCGGTCGTCCCGGGCCATCGCGCCCTCAGCAATCCCTGCCGCCTATACGGGAGCTGCATCCAGACCTGCCGCCGACGCTGCCGGCTCCTCTGAGCCCCTCCGCGCTCGGTAGTGTTGCATACGGTCACCTGCACTCGCCCAGCTATCCCGTCGCGTCGGGGAGTAGCCTCGGTCAGTGCACCCGTGCCTTCTGGCGTCGAAGCCCGTTCATCGTGGATATTCTGGCAGGCCATCGTAGATCGGTGGACGACTCCGATGGCGAAGGCGACATGCAGGAACCACCCAAGAAGAAGCGTCGTCGTCAGGCTCTCAGCTGCACAGGTGCGGGACTCCCCTCTCTCTCAATTAGAGTTGCTCCGTGAAGATTGATCTCTCGGCACATGTGTTCTTCACGCGTACTCTGCTATCATTCTTCCTCCATTCTTCATCGCCACTATGGACGCCGCGGACATCGATGCGGATGCCTTAGAATGCAAGAGGCGCAAGATCAAGTGTGATAGGTCGGTGTCTGTCTCATCTCCGTCCCTGCTTGCAGCCTGCTTATGGATAATGCCTTTACTTGCAGGGCACAACCATGCGGCCCGTGCACCCGTCGCGGGGAGCCTCAGAAGTGTCAGTGGCACATCATAGAACCCATGTCAGTCTTCTCCCATTCCCGAAGGCTCTTGTGCTGACGGTGCCTGCAAAAGGGAGAAGTACGTGACGCGCGCCGAGTATGATGACCTGAAGGCCAAGGTGATCGAGCTCGAGGCTCTGGTCAACCGTCTAACTGCTGGCTCGCTTCCGCTACCGCCGGCACGGATGGCTGCACCTGCCGCACCTGTTTCATCAGCCCCGGTTCCTCGCGTAGAGCCTATTCAGGGAACGGCCATAACGCCGTATCATGCGGCGCCGCCTCCATCAATGCCTCCCTCGATATACCATGCCATGCCCCCGAGCCGTCCTCTTCCGGCACGTAGCGAGTCCTCTTCCCATCCTCACAGGCAGCACAGGCAGGCCGCGGCGCGCAGTCCGTCGCAGTCCTCGCGTCCATCCACGTCGCAGGGCTCCTCGCAGCACACTGCAGCTGCAGCATCGCCTGCAACGGAGCCGCTGTATTTCTCTACCAGCCCTCACGCGCCTCCGAGCGTGCCGTCGACACCTGTTCCCGGATCATCGGGGTCCGTGTCCTCCCGGCGAGCCTCGCTCTCCGTCGCAGCCATCACCCACCCCCACCCTTACCGACCCGAGTCCCGACCCCCCAGCCCGCCAAAAAAATCCAACGCGCAGACGCTTCCACCGCCGGGTCAGCGTCTGCGCCTGGAACAACTTCACACAGGCTCGGCACCGGCGTCGTCGCACTCGACCCACCACCACCACCACCCCCCTCAGCACCACCACACTCTCCTCCGCTCGCCCGTCGGGAACCAGAGGCCTTCGCTCATCCCAGCGTAGCGCGCCAGCCGCCCGCCCCTGCGCACACGCCGGGATACTTCGGCTCGAGGCCTCCATCGCGCTCGCAGCACGCGCCTGGGGCGTACCCCATTTCATCTGCGACACCTTACTCGTACGGCAGCCGACCCCATAGCCCTCGTAGTGGCATAGCTCCCGATGACAGGGATCCATCGGTGCGCTCGCGGTTGCCTCGGCAGGAACACGAGGGGCGGCGTTGATCAGTCTAATGAATCAGCTTTGAAATTGAACCCCTGCGGCGTATAGTGTTACACCTGAGGCTAATTGGTCGTATTAATGCAAACCCAGTAGTATAGTGCGAAACCCTCTCTAGCACGTAGCTCACTTTTGAACGTGTGGCACCCTGTACTCGTATTGTCGTCGTATTCTTCTTGTTCGGATATACCCTTGGCCGTAATTTTATTGCATCTGTCGACTTGTAGCCGCTGTCCATAAAATGAAAGCTCATGCATGACTGCCCATCTTAATTTCGGCCCGCGTTCCTGCCGTCCATCTAGCCCGTGACTGTACCTTGCATGTCCTTGACAAGAACCGCTCGCTGCCGGGCTTATCAGGCGCACTGGAGCAAGGTGGCAATTGGGTGACGATGATCATACATAATTCGGGTACTGAAATCTGACTACGACACATTTCGGAGACTACTCGTCGCGGACGTACTGCTGTGTCGACGGAAGGCATGGATGGATAGCGGCATAAGGCATAGGGGTTTCGGGGTTCGGTCACGGCAGTCATGCACCTGGTGTACTGACACTCGTGGCTGCGCTGGAAGCGTAGCGTAAGCTTCGCTATTTAGCGGACTTGCCATGAGGGCGTCATACACGGCGTTCAGCAACATGCCAAGCCCTGCCAGTGAGACGACGTTCCCCATATACCGGAGACGGGGAAACGGAGATAGTTGCAAGACGAAGCAACGGCGACGGGCTTCCAAGGCGGCACGACGTCCAACCGAACGGTCGGCCACGATCGATGGCGATACGCCTACATCTCGCCGAGGCGTCAGAAGACAGTAACGCCAGATTGAGTCCCCGTGTACTGCGACTTCATGTCGTCGAGATCAGTGCCGTCATCCTGGCTCTTGTAGTCATACTGAGACAGGCTGCCCATGTCAGAGGTTCCCGCGGTCGATGAGAACGACGACCGGCGACGCAGTCTGTCAGACTGCGAATAAGCCATGCTGCTCGCCGAGCGGTCTGAAGGCCCGATGGCGCTGCCAATGACGCTCGCTGCGTCCGTACCACCAGTTCCAACATCCTGCGAGATGATGGAGCTGGCGTAGCTCCCATAGGTGCTCCGCTTTGCGCCATTGGGACGTTGCATGCCCGGACCGAAGGGTCCACTAGCCGCAAACATGGGTAATCCTGACGAATACGTTGCTTGGGAACGCAGGGACTGGACGTCCGAGGGAATGTAACCCAAGGCGTCATGTGTGCGGTAGAAGCTAGCGTCAAAGCGGCTCGGGGTGCCGGATCGGCGACCTGCGAGAGAAGCATCAAATACACACGTCAATCTACGTACGCGGAGATATAAACTCACCATCGCCCGTTATACCACTGCCCAGATAGTCACGGGCACTGGTCTCGTGTCTGCGGAACTGGTCCATTGCCTTTGAAAGCGTGCGCCGTGGCTTGCTGAATTGAATCATACTCGGTTGTAAGTTACTCAGAGGTCCTTCGACGAGGCAGTTCTTTTCCTTGTAATGTGTCAGCAGATAGTGCCAGAGCGGATGCTATGGCATGCATGAGAAGATGCACGGAGCTGTACGCAGTAAGCACCCACCTTGCTGAGAACTTTCGGATTGCCGAGGATGACGACACCATACTTTGCACGCGTGAGTGCAACGTTCAGACGTCGCGGGTCGTTGAGGAAACCGATACCCTGATGCTCATTGCTGCGGACGCAGCTAAGGATGATGTAATCCTTCTCCCGTCCCTGGAAGGCGTCAACGCTGGCGACTTCGATCTCCTTGTAGAGATCCTTCTTGAGCGACCCGTTAAACTGCATATAGTTGACAATGTACGATCGTTGGCCCTCGTACGGAGTTACGACTCCGATTTGACTGGGCACGACACCGGACTTAAAGAACTTCGTGACGATCTTCTCGACGTTCGATGCTTCGGTCCTGTTAGACAAGCATGGTTCAATCGACGATATGTACGTAAAAGAGGCGCGTCACATACCTATTGAGGAAGGACGTTCCACTCGACGAGATCTCCTCCTGACCCAGGTTCTGATAGAAGAACATCGGCGTGTCAGGAACGGGCCACGGAAAGTCAACATTCTTCCTCAGGCGCTCAGGAGCTGTAACACCATTCTGCAGCGTCCCTTCGTAGAACATGTTTGATGGGAACTCCGACAAGCAGGGATGCATGCGGTATTGCACTTGCAAACGAATCGGTCGGTTGCCGAGGACAACCAGTCGTTCGAAGAGCGATTGCGTAAGACCCGCGCGGGCCGCTTTCTTGTTCATGATGACCGGACCCAGTTGCTGTAATGAAGCGTGAGTACGCCGTGACGTGGTGGTTGAACTCTAGCACTCACCTGGTGATCACCGACCAAGACCACCTGCTTGCACCCCAGAACTAAAGGAATCATGCACTCTGCACAGTGCGGCATTAGCATGTCTTACGCCGCGGCCAGTGAGAGTAAAAACACTTACCGGGCTCCGCAGCCTGAGTGGCTTCGTCGATAAGCACTGTGCGGAACTTGAGCTTGCTGAGACGCGGATCGCCAGCGCCCACACAAGTGCAGCAGATGACATCGGCAGCACCCAGGATTTCTTTCTCGCACTGCCGGATCAGCGTCTTGTACTTCCTTTCGTCGTTGGAACTCAATTCGCCCTGTTCGTTCTTCAACTGAATGAGTTTCTGGAGTTCGACATGCGTCGTATTGTTTGCTACTTGTTGATGCAACGTGAGGAAGGATACAGACGAGTCCAGTGCCTCACGCGACTTGGCCGTCAAGCGAACGACCTTGAGACCAGTGGCATGAATCTTCTCGGTTAGTTGATCCACAGCGACGTTGGAGGGCGCGCAAACAAGGACTTGGCCAGGGTTCATTTTGGCAAGATGATGCACAATCGAAGCCGAAGTGACCGTCTTGCCCGTCCCCGGTGGTCCTTGGATCAAACTAATGGGCTTCTGTAGGACGCTCTTGACGGCATACATTTGCGAATGATTGAGTTCCGGAAGACCTGGAGCCGAGAAGCGCTTCGGCATCTGCGTGCGCAGGACTTGAGGCTCCAGCTCGTGTCCGAGCAGTTTATGATACTGCGCCAACGTTAGATGTCAATCTGTAGTTCCACAAGAAAATGGAGTACTTACGATGTATCCGCTGACGCTCTTGTCATCAACGGCAAATGTCTTCATGGCGAGCTGCATCCTGTCGAAGCTCGTCGACTTCCAGACGAAGTCCGCAGTGAAGTTATGAGTTACGTCCAAGGGCACACCCTCAGACCTGCGCAGTTCCAGACCGATCTCGTCGGAAACATCTGACAAACAGTTAGGACATATTACACCCAATCGAGTATGCTGATACGCACTGTTGGGGATCTTGATGACATGACCGTCTCCCTCCCAGGGTTTGTGGAGTTGGCCAGCATACCTGAGCCTGAGCTCATCTCCGACGGCCAACCGCACTTCGCCACTCTCTAGTTTCGGAAGACAGAACCACGCCACACGTTTCTGGTTGAGCCCGAGGTCCCAGCGAACAGAGATGTCCGTCTGTGTCTGGGACTCTTTCAGACGTTTGTCGTAGTCCGCCTCGATCTTTACCAAAGGGCCAAATATGTTCTGATATTGGTACGCGTCTTCGTACCGCAAAAGGATGGGCTGCGGCTCATCGTCTACTCCGGGCTTCTCCAGATCCTCGAGCGTCGCATTCGCATTCTCGCGCCATAGATCTTCGAGGCGATTGATCTGCTGGAAAGAGATCTGACGAGACCTGAGCTGTTCAGTCTCGCTGGGTGGCTTCACGAGCCACGACAGGAAAGAGCGGTCATCAATAAGAGGTGCCCAGAGCGCCGCATTCCACGAGATATCCTTGGAAATAGCTGCGCAGGGTTGACTGAAAGGTGTATTAAATCACTGAACGAATTTGCATAAGTACTACATACCGGCACAGGAGCACGACGACGGTATCACTTTTCGCAGGGATGAAACCGAGCATGAAAACATTCTTGCTACCGCAGTTGTAGCATTCAGGGATTGTCTCGCCAAGGGGACTTTCTGCGTGGAGAATCACCTCCTTGTGCTTCGCGCGAACGAGATGATTGACAATGTGCGATGCGGAGGTGTTTCCTCGCGAGTTACAGAACCATTTCGAGCAAACGAGGCACTTTACGACTGAAGCGGGTGAATGTATGCCGCAGTAGCTGCGCATATTAGCGTCAGTGAGGACGAGTTATGTGCGTAAGCTCTACCCACCTGCATGCATGCGGCGGCAGGTCAACCTGTCCTTCATCCTTCAAATCGTCTAGGACCGCATCAAAGTCTTCGTCTGTCCTTGCCACTCCAGAATGTACGTGATTGCCATGCCCATTCGTGGACAATGCGTATGAGCGGTCGTCTGCGAGTGACAAGCTTTCCAAGTCTACCGACACCTGACTTTGACTATTGGTATTAACCGTGTATATGGACGAAGTGTCGTCCACGATGCCTATCCCGCCGCCATAAGACGATGCAGACTCGTACTGAAGGTTGTCAAATGAATCCATGGGAGCCAGAGAGGGAGAACTGCTGAGAAAGAAACAAGTAGAGAGTGGTTTGAACGAGGTTTGAGTCAAGGTGTGGTGGTGGCGGAACCGTGTCGCGCCTCGGCTTACGAGTGAGCGCACCATGCTAGTATCACGTGACATAGCAACCTTGCACTCGATCGCGACTGCAGCCACCGACCCTAACTTGAGCAGTACGCAGCGGCAAGCCCGTCCATAGCCACGCCGTATACCCCTAAAAACTACATAGCGTCCGAACTTGCGTGATACGAAGAATGTCGAGGAGCAACGGCCGTCCTGAACCAGAAGTCATTGTTAATGTATGTTGTCCTTCCGATCCCTATTACAACGTTGCCTGAGTGGAAAGTGCTAGTTCGCAGATGGTCATGCATATTCGAAGGGAAAGATGGAGGATGCATTTCGAAGCGGGCTCTTAGACAAACCTATCACGAAGCCAAAAGAAACCACCGCATCCAAGCGAGAGGATGTTGATTTACTGGTAAGCATTAGGGTCCCATAGAGTCGGCAAATCTCACCACGCCAATTTTGGATACCAGGTGCACGAACTGGAAATCACTAGGGCACAGGCGGAGAAGTTGTTGAACGAGAAGAATGGCGATCTGAGGCTTGCATTACAAGCATGGATCGAACCTACTGTATAGTCGCTCCGAGCCCATATACATGTGTCTGCGCTGTGATATATCGAGTGTCTTTAACCTACCTCCAGTCATGCACACAACCTAGTTTGTTCATTGCCGGATAATCTCGGGATGCAAAAGTTTGGTCATACTCTCGGCAAGTAATGATTACGGCTTGCATACTAATCCGTACAACGACTAGAACATCTAGCGGAGACATCCGAGTCCTGGTACCAACGCTAATAGAACAGAAATTATCATGATAAAGCCCGTCATATGCACAAGATATGGATCCAGAGAGACGATAATGCGACACGACTATGTATACGAAGGACGTTCGAGTTCGGTATCATCTTGGTATGCGTGAGTGCAGGTTATCGTCTACGATGACCCATGTTGTTCCGTATCCGCGGTCGTGTTGGTGACTCTTCGGTCGATGGCGGTAACCGAGCCAGAGTAGACGGGCCCGCACTACTACCTCCAACCAGGAGTGGCGCAGGCGGTCTTGCAACTGTCGGCCGTGGTGCTTGGCCGTCGTCTTCGAATGACGAGGCTGACATGACTGACGCCCTGCTGGAAGGGCCAGGGCCTTTCACTTCAGTAGGCGTGTGCATCCAAGTCGCCATGACGTCCTCTTCCGCTGTACCATACATATCATGAGCAATCATTCTCACGTCGAGCTACGTGAAAAACATCGTACCATCGAGATCCTGGTCCATAGCGTCTACTTCTGCCTGCTCATCTTCATCTTCATCCTCATCACTGTCCTCGTCATACAGTCCGCCTGGTGGCTCGCCCACCCATTCTTCATCACCCTCCTCGTTGGCGAAGTCCCAGACGTCCAACACCGTGGAATCCATCCGGTTACTCGCTGCAACACACCAGCGCCCCTCAAAGACGACCTGCCACACGCCGACGATGCCTGTCAATAAGTCGCGTACTTGCGAGCCGTCCCGGATGTCCCACATCTTCAGGGTACCGTCGCTTCCGCTAAGCACCTTGAACTCGTCATGCTGGAAGCATGTGATGGCACCGTTATGGGCTGCGAGGGTGTGGTGATGTTCGCCAGTATCCGGATTCCATACTCGTAATGTTGAGTCGGCGGCGGCCGAAACGAGGTATGATGGAGATAAACCAAGCAGGCCCACGAGGGACGTATGTCCAGTCAGAGTGTGCTGACATTGGCCTGTCTGGAGATTCCACACGCGTACAGTGCCATCCATTGACCCAGAGCACGCGAGGTGGCGATGAATGTCCAACACCACGCTGTACACTGTGAAGACGTAAGAAGATTACCTAGTAGTACGCGATTCATACACACACACCTTTCTGCGTATGGCCAACCAAGACCCACTTGCAGGTGCCCGTGATGATGTCCCATATACGGACAGTGCAATCGTAGCTGCCGGAAACTAGCGTCCGGCCGCGTGCTGCAAGTGCACGAACGGCGTGGTCATGCCCTTCGAGATGAAGCTTGTGGTAGGGGTTGTCCTCTACATCCTCCTGCGTCGTGTCTACGTCAAACTCAGCGGCGCGAAGCCTCAGCCGGACACTCACTTCAGCGGGGTCAACTTCGTTGTCATCTGCTCCGTAGCAGCGGTATTCATCATCGCCAGGCTTGGGCAATGTCCAGACTCGGAGTGAATGGTCCCTACTGCCGGTTACGATAAGGGGACGTTTCGGCCACTTCTCTCGTCTGATGACGCCACCCTCACCCTCCACGTCGATCATTTCTGGCTTGACTATCGCCAGACATCGCACCGTACTCGTATGCCCGCCAAACACGTGCGTACAGCGTCCCGTCTCCAGATCCCAAATACGCACTGTGCGGTCAGTCGAGCCACTTACGAGCGTGTTCTTCGTAGCCGCTAACGCCCATACGCCACCTTCGTGCCCGTCCAAAGAGCGTAAAAGCTCCCCTGTGGCAGGTGAATAGACGTGAATTGAGTGGTCGTCCGACGCGGAGATGATGCGTCCATGGGAGAAGATTAAACATGTCACGACTGAACGCCCGTGTGCCGGGAATGTGATACGCTTTGGATTCTGGTTCTGCACCCACCGCGTGCGAGTAAGGTGCCGTGACTTGAACAGGATTTTGTACGGATGTGGCAGAGGCAAGGAACCGGGGGCAGGCAGCCCTTGGCGCCTTCTCCGCGCGAAGATGGCGTCCGCGAATGCAATCTCGGAACCACGCCCAAACCAGATCTTGGTGCTACGGAGCAAGTCACGCCAGAGGACGGGATCAGAATCAATGATAGCCCGCCAGGCTTTCGAGACGCGAGAGGCTCGGGCAAGATCAGAGAAGCTCAGGTAGCTCAGGACATGCGAGACCAGTTCCGGTGGGAGGATAGTGAGGAAGTCGCGCGCCAACGTGGGTGTCAATATGGAATGTAATGTCCGCAGGACGGACAACGGGGAGTGGCGTAGGAACGTGAGCAGTACGTGAGATTGTAGCTGCGGAGGTAGGTTCGAGTAGTGAGAGAGCAACGCTGGGAGCGTCAAAAGAGTAGTGAGGGAAAGGTCGGGATGTATGGGCGCCTGAGGGGGTTGGGGTGAGGAGTGCCCACTGGGCGGGGCGGATGGCCAGATACTCTCCGGTGGCGGGGAGCCATGAGGGGAGGGAAGGGGAGATGGGGGTGCAGCGGCATTCATAGGAGGAATATGCTGTAAGGGAGCAGGCTTGGCCCTCTTGCGCGGCGGGGTGTTAGTCACGACGCCAACACCGGAGATCGTCTCGATGCCCTCCATCATATCCTCGTTGCTGTATGATCTTTTCCGGCCATATCGTTCGATAGCTTCAACAAGGCCTACCTCCTTGGCAGTTTCACCATCTTCGTCACGCCGTAGCATCCTCCAGTGTGCGCCGCCAATGAGTTCGTCTTCCTCGGGCATCTCTTGCTCTCCAAGCTCGCCATCGCGGAACGTGGCCTTGGCTCCACCGGGAAACTCGAGGCGGAACTCACGCAGAGACTTTGGAAGGTGGGCATTGAGCAATGGATAAGTCTTCGGATCCTTGGGAGACGAGGGTGTGGGCAGGGGAGGCAGTGGGATGGGCGCGTAGGTGGTTGTGGTCGTAGTTGTCGTCACAACCCTACAGAGATGTCAAAAGGATTTTGCAAGGTACGCAGAGAGGAAAAGACGTACTTGGTCGTTTGCACCGAAGGTGCTAGTTGTAAGAAAGGCCGATGGTGGGAGGACATGGTGGCGGGTGGAAAGAGCGCGCCTGGTTGAGAGCGACGACGACGTTGAAGCGCGTCAAACCAGACGCGACTTGCGCTTCGGCGCCCCGCGGCGGACTTCAAATTCCTGGCCATATCCCCCGCACTGCCACCAAAAGCCACCCTCTTCAGTTCAATGTTCTATCGCTACGACTTTTGTTTTCCTCTGACAATGACACAAAATGACTACACACACGTTTCTCGCACCATAGTTGAACAATGCGCCCAGGTACTCATCGTCTCAAACACGTTACCGGATCATATCCGCGCGAAAACATAACAACTCGTGTGCCAGTGATGAGATCTTGAGACAAGAGTCCATGTCACGGTTCTTCACTACTGAGCAGTGAACACTGAAATCGAACCCACCTGGTCAATCCATCCTGTCGCTGTCTCATCGTGAAGCTGATGTGCACATTCCATATCGAGAATACTCATACCAACTAGACACGCCGCCCCAGTTTACGATAAAAGGAAGTGAAGTTGGGAACTTGCTTACGAGAGGGGCGCAGCCTCTCTAGGCAGACAATCTGCATATAACAAGAAAATGCAATGACAGGAGTATCTTGGTCTACATGGGCCTATATGTACATGGACAACCATTCTGTCGGATATTAATCTGACATTTGTTCCCGTCTTCAGCTGACTCAAACGCGGGGAGCCGATGGTCGTAGATGGGCTCGGAGATGGTCGGATGCACCCAAACCAGTGTTGTCATCATTCTCACGGAGAGCACGATTACTATGGTCCTTTGCAACTATATACTGTATGTGAGTGGAAACTGGATGCCATACGGAAACACGAGCATTAGGATCGGCACGGGGGAGCACGGGGGACGATCCTGATGAGAGGCGAGGGTACATTGACAATGTTACCAAAAACGAGCGAGGCAGGTTATGGGCGCCTATGGGCGCGGAGTCCGAGGCGCCCGGAGTCGAGATCTCGCCACACCAAGCCACACCATCCAATCGAACCGCGTCTATGAACAACTCGCTTTCCTTGCGAACGTACTCGATAGCATTCCCCTTCCTCCCCTTCCAGCCGCCTGTTCCCGCACTCTTCGCCTAGTCGACTGCTAAAGCTCACCAGTGACGCTTCCGTCGTCGCTGTTGCCCCGCAGCTATCCCCGACTCGCGTCGGCCGAACGGCAGTTTTCGTTACCTCATCTGGATTGGTCCCTGGTCGAGCTCTCTCTTGAGCGGAGGTGCAACCCGACAAACATCATTGGTGTTCATCCCGCTTTGCCAACTCCTCAAAGCGGCCATTAGTCTGGGTCATTTCTGGGATCGCCGGCCGTGTGGTCGCGAGACCTGGAACAGGCGATCCGGACAACTTGACAACTTGCACTTGCACGGGCAGGCTTGGGCGTCCTCTGGTGAAGAGAGACAAGCGGCGCAAATTCCGATTCACGAACCGCAGTAACAATGTCAGCGTCTTCTAACCATCCCGGATACTACCCTCCTTCCCAAAGGCCACAGCCGACCTCGTATGCATCTACTTCTTCCCTGCCACAACGCGGACGGGAACAACAGGCACAGCCTGGCCCATCGCCTTCTTCCTCTTCCTCTGTTCCGATTGATCCGTCGCTCTCGATGTATGGCTCACAATACTACCCCAACACACAATATCAACATCGTCCTCTGCACCCGCCGCAGCTGAACGTCTCGGCCTCGTCCCCTTCCTCCCAGGCGTCGGAACCGGTCGCGACGCCTCCCACAGAGAATCGGGCGACCCCAGGATCATCAAGCATGAACACTAACGGCAAACGACCTGTATCGCTGACTCGTACACAATCTGGTGACGTGCGGAAGAAGTCCCGGAAGGACGATGACGGCGACGAGGCTCATAGTCCGGGTGCGGACAAGGGCGATGATGCACCTAAACAGAAGTCGACGCGTGGATCACGGTGCGTTCTGCCATGCTGATCACGGCCCTCCCTATTTACTTTCGCGACCAGCGCCTGCATGGTATGCCGACGGCTCAAGATGAAGTGTGTCGGTGCGGAGAATGGCCCGCCCTGTAAGCGCTGTCAGGCCGGGAACCATGAATGCATCTTCGAGGAGTCAAATCGTGGGAAGCGCTCGACAAAGTAATTCGTTTCCTTTATTTCCCATGTCTCCCTGCTAACCCATGCAACAGAAAGCATGAAATCCTCACCCGCTCGTTGCGCAAGATGGAGCGCACCCTTGACACCATATTCCGTTCTCTTGGCGCGCCGCCTTCCGATGGTCCCTCGCGTTCGCCATCACCGGCGGGGCAACCCCCACCCTCGGGAGAGACACATCCCCTCCTTGCTTCGCCCCCACAATCCCCTAGAGCTTCGAGCGCAACTGTCCACCACCATCATCACCAAAGACGATCCTCAGACCAGCTGCCTCCTTCGCCGAAGCTTCCGTCGCTCCCGGATGACAACCTCAATCCTCTTGGGCTGCTCGCAGAAGCCAGTTTGGCCAATCGGCGGGCGCAGGCAGGGGCAAAGAGCGACCTCGCGAGCACGGCGATGTTGGCACAGAAGCAGGAGCCCAACAGGATGGGTGTCGCGAGTGATTTATATTTCAAACCTGGTGCGTCGTTGTGTTTGTAGGTGCGTATAGGTGTGGCTAAGATAGATACAGGGCCTATGAGTATATTGCCACTGAGGCGATTATACATTGAACGGCAAATTCAGCCGGAAATGCTGAGCTTCGTCAGTACTGACGAGGTCATTGCCCTGTTTAAAATGTCAGTCCACATAATCTTGGGGTTCTTGCGCTGTGTTCTAACCTCGCCCACCCGCTCTAAAGATATTTCGATCATATGAACGTAAGAGTTTCACAGCCTAATGCTAGATGAGCGTCACTACATCGTTGTTTACAGGTCCACTGTGCATTGCTCGACCCTGAATATCACACTCCTGCGCTGGTCTGTTCGCGCTCGCCATTCCTGCTCACCACCAGTGAGCCTCCATTACTTGCCACGTGACGCCTACTTAAATAGCTTGGCGCGTCCCCAGTTTGTGCCATCGCCGCCAGGTTCTACGATACCCGTCAGGAGCTCTACCCTCGGCTGACGGAACTGGCGAAGAAGTTAGCATTCAATGTGCCGGCGAGAGGGTATAAGTCCGTGGAGATCGTCCAAGCGTATTTGCTCAATACTCTATGGGGTGGTGGCCCAGTGGAGAGATACGAGCAAGATCGGACGTGGATGCTGCTTGGCATGGGCATCAGGTACGTCAATCTTCTCTTTGCCCTATCTGAGGGTAACAATGGACATCGCTAATTGGGCGGTCTTTATATGCAGATTGGCGATCGATCTCAACATGCACCGCCCAACGAGTCTTCCCAGTGACCTCGCAGACGAGACTCGCGCTCGTGAGCGAGAGATTCACAATCGGCAACGGACGTGGATAGTGTGCTTTATCCTTGATAGGAGCTTCAGTGCACAGATGGGTAAGCCGTACACGATCAAGGAAGAGTAAGTCTGGAAGGCCGTCGTCTATACTGTATGTGCACCGGGCTGAGATCAGCGTCCACAGTTTTATCGTTCGGAATGCCCTAGAGTGGTCACAATCGTCAATGGCCATGCCATCGGATGCGCATACAGCAGCTATGGTGGTAAGTCGTGCGGAAGGCAGGCTCCAAATGTTTTGACCAAATACTTGTGGTAGGATCTTCAACGAATCCTCACTCGGAGCCTGGATCTACTGTACTCTGGATCGAGCTCATCGTCCGGTCTGCAGGAAGACTGTGACTACCTCCTGGTCATCAAAACGATGGAGACGCAGCTGCTCGCGTGGCAGCATGAGTGGCTCCGTATACGCAAGATTGACCAGGGCGAAAAGACCGAGTGGTTGCGGAAGTACTCACAACTATCCTGCAGCTTCTACTTCCATTACGCGATGCTCACGATCAACTCCTTCGGGCTGCAGAACGCACTGCAGCGCTCGGCGGTAGACATCGGATATTTCTTTGCGAGGTGTCACTCCAGTGCAGTCGAGTGTGCGACAGTGATCAGTGATGAATTCGGCGGACTCGGGTACCTGAAGTATGCGCCGGATTGTCTATTTGTCCAGGGATCGTATGCTGTGCTCAGCTTGCTGAAGGTGAGTCGGCGATTAGTATATTGAGTGGGATGTTCTGACTCATCTGTCATGCAGCTATTGCGTCCGGAGTTCAAGGCTTTCCTCGATCATGAGCAAAAGACCACTACCCTCATCAAACGCGTCGCTGACGCCTTTGAGAGTGTCGCCGTCGCACCTCTGCACACGCCTGCCCTCTATAGCGTGTTCCTCCGTGCCTTGATCTCGGCTCGCACTGAGCCACTCGCGACTGAGAACGGCGCCTCCACGGCACAGCTGTCGGAAGCACACGAGGAGACCAGGTCGACAACAACTGACGAGACTGCTTCTCGAGACGTCGATGCGTCGCGTCCAGATGGACACGCAGCGCAGCCACCTCCCGCATCCGCACCGGATCCCTTTGCTGGGTTCTTCAGCAATGGAGAAATGGGTCCTGTGGCCGATATGTCGACGTTCCCGCCGACTATGGCACCAAACCCATCATTACCGGACATGAGCATGATGTCGATGGATAGCATCTTAAGCGCAGACTTCTGGGATAATATGCTCGTTCCGGGTATGTCTGGCCTCACGGTCATCTCCCGACTGAAAGGGACTACTGACGAATAATTGAAGGTTCCTCCAACGGAATGGAAGGTCTCAGCAACGGCTTCGTGTACGGTGCCGGCGGGAGCGGGCTCATCACGCCGCGTATGTGGAATTCGCCGCTGCCCTCCGCCGATAACAGTCGTGACTACCTTCCGGACAAAACAGACAACGGGTACAGCGTACCCCAGCCTCGACCGCATCAATCTGACGCGCAAGACAGATCCCTCTCATGATAAAACCCCGCTGCCTCTGGATCCCCAGCACATCGTGCGGTCCCGCCACCATCTTATCCCTCCTGTGCATCTGTCTGTCGTCCATATCTTTCTGCATGGACATTGCGCTACGTTGTCGTTCTACTGGTTCGTTGCCAGTTGGTTACCCTTCGCTATGCTTTGTTCATTTTTCGTTGTGATTTCTTGGGAAAGTGAGCTATTAGCTGTATGATCAATGTCGAGTTTGTCGCATAGAAATACAACACAAATAATAAGTATCGATCGTAGATGCCACCACAGCTGGGCCACAGCAGTACGATCTGGGCCAGTACTTATGAGCGCTGCACACGTTCAGAGCCGTGCTGTATATGGGAAGTGTTGTAGTTTCGTTCAGTTCGTATTGTAACGGCGACACTCCGTGATAACACCAATCGCCGGTCCCATTCACATTTCTTTCCTTGCCCTGACGTTTTTGGTCTTCCTAATCCTTCTCCGAGCGCAATATAATCTAGAATAGGCTCTGACACCATTGTCCCGTACCCGTCACTGAAGCGGCGATTTCAACTCACAACTCAAACCTCGGCAACGATACTTCACTCGTGTTCATCACAGGCCTCTGCTCATCAGAAGATCAGTCGGCCTGCCGATCGAGTGAACATCCGAGTCCATGTCATATGCAGGCGCCGACTACTAAACATTCTTAACAACGTGGTTTGAGGGATCCTTCAAGTTCCTCCACTGCGGCCGCCACTCCCAACGATCCTCTCGCAACAGCTTGAGGTTCGCCGCGATTACCCTCTACCCGCCACTCAAGTTTCAATTCACCATACTTTTCAAATGCTCTGCCTTTCTCATGGCTCATATTCTCTGGTACACGCACGACTCGGACGTAGGTACGTCACTACATAATCTGAGATTACAGAGAATTGATCATGAAGCTACCTTTGATCATAGACGCGTCTGCTCGGGCTATGATGCTATAAGCATATTGCCAGGCCTGGTGTCGATCCTTAGCCAGTGGCTGTCAACCTATCGGGTACGCAAAACAACTTGCGTGTCATTGCCCCTGGTGCTAGTAGCCAGTGCTGGCCTGGACGAGCCCGGCTTCGATAGTCCTGGCAAGAGTATGTTTATTGGATCTTATGACACGGTGGCAGCGTCCGGACTGTTACGGTCATCAGCTACGCGCGGCGGCGCGAGCACCGCCGCAATGGTACACATTGATAGAATTCTCGGCGTGACATTTACGAGAAGTACCTACTTGTGAATAACCAGACAACGGTGGCTAAGGACACCGTCATCCAGGTGATTCGCAACGGGTTGGCGACGGCGGACAAAGAGACCGAACACGTTGAGTCACTGACTGCAGGGCGGCGAGAATGTCTCCACTTCTACGTCCCCCCGTCCCGACTGGCAACTTGGCAAATTGAACTACTCCCGCTACCAACTTGGACCTCGGCATGTTCGACCTTCCCGAGTTATGTGAAGCGTCCCTACGCCCACGAGCTCAGTGTCCGATTGCGCCTTGGCTTCCGAAATTTCCGCGAAGATGTCGATGACCCCAACTAACCACACCAGTGGTTTGGTGCTTGAGAGGTGCCGGCGATGTGCCGTTTGCCTTATCGCTGTTGTATTCTCTTATTCAAACGGTCTGCAGTACTGAAATTAGGTGCAGTGATAGCGTGCAACGTACACCGCTTACGGACAGGTTGCGAGTGCTGCGATGCATACAGTACCTGTTCGTTTTGCTGCCTCTGTCATTTATCATATGGTGACCAAGTGGCTGGAACCTGATCGAAGCCGAAGCGCTGAGTATGAGTCCCCCACACGGCTAGTGGAAGCCGACCCGACGATCGTCTTTAGCCTGGGCCTGGTAATCATAACTGGTTGTGCGTGTCCCGCCCTGTCCCGCCTTGATACGGTTCTGCATAGCGCCCACCTTTGCACATATATGGTATGTGTAGTCGTCCTCGGTGCCTTGTTGCCACTGACATCCCCGGCGGATGTGTACATCCCGGGCCAACGAAGGTTGTGCGAAGCCCTTTCGCAGGCCGGAAATCGCTCACAATCCTTGGGCGAAGTAGTGATGGCATGAGTCAGTTAGCTATGCTCGAGCTCTGGCCAGGCCGCCAAGCACAGCGGCTCCGAGCTTTTCACGAACACCACCGATCTTGCGATGTGATCGGCATAAACATGGTCAGGCACCGACGCCGCGTTCGTATAAATTGGCAGACGCGTTGTTACTAGGCTTTCGCAGTCTCTTGCTGACCCCCGGTGCGTACGCGTCGTCCTGACCTCGTTCACCCGTTTCTCCACGTCATTCTTTCAAAAATGCTGTCCTTCACGCTCGTCCTCTCCGCCATAGTTTATGCGCACTGTGTGTCTTGTTTTCATCCTGTTTAAGCCCCTGTCACTGATATTTCTTGTGTATTTCACAGACGCGTCTGCACTTACCTCCCTGTTTATTCCTGGCTTCGACCCCCAGCCTGTCACTGCGAACCTGCTGGGCTCGCAAGATAGCGTGACGTCCTATGTCATCGCTCCTGGCGACGCTAGTGCCGGGATGGATGATTACGGTTTTGACGGACCTGGTACGGTCATCTAGTGTTCGTGCAATTCGGCACACTCACCCTTCGAATCACAGCTACGCTTGTAGTCGGTCCCAACACTGCTGCCGTGACTTACATCGACGAGAATATCGGCATTGCATTGTACGAAAACTGCAATGTCGCGAACGGAGTTGCCGTCTGCGAAGACGTCGTTATCGAGATGGGCAGCGAGGGCACGACGGCGACGACGACGGTGACTGAGCCCGTTTCATCCTTCGCTGTACAGGGCGGCGGTGCAGTTACTGGTGCCGCCGCCATTACGACGTCGCCTGTGCCCACGGGCGATTTCGCCACCTGGACTCTCGACTTGGGCGATTTCTCGACCGACACGGACGATGATGGCTTTCCTGAGGCCACAGATAGCTCTCAGAATTCTGCTATCACCTCAGCACCGACTGCTAGTTCTTCTGTCGGGGCATCGAGGAGCGGGATGTCAAAGGTTCCTGCTTCCAGCGGCGCGTCCGGTTCGTCTTCGAGCTCCGCCGGAGATGCGAAGCAGACCAACACGTCCAGTGGTGCCGCTCGTTTCCCAGTCTCCGGCCTCACGACCGTCGCCGTGGCTGGATTTGTCGGCGCACTCGTCGTTCTGGCATAGGAGCCGCGGGCGAGGGCGTAGGGTCTCATTTCTACTATTCTCTGGGATTTCAAGTTTGCGCTGTCTCTGCGTATCATGCTGTCAAAAGTGTAGATATACCGCTGTGTAGAGTAGACACGGGACTTGCCTTCGAATATGGGTTTGAATACGATAGGTGACGAACAGTAAGAGCGACCACGCTCTTGACTACGAACTTGAAGGTGGCCAAATGGTTACCAGACAAACGAAATCTCGGTATTATAGTCACTTTGCATTTAGCCACCCGAAGGCTCGGGCTGAAGTCTAATAGCAGACTCGGCTGAGCGCATTATTGAATATTGAAATAGTATCGAAGCTTGAAGCTGGTGTTTAGGTTACTTTTGCCGATGGACTCGGAAGTGATCGAGAGGCTCACGGGTAATGTGACGTGACCGGGTGTGACGGCACGCGTCGTGCACACCGCGTCTGGGGCTATGGGCGCCTGTCGCGCCTTCCGTCTACCTGTCACCGAAGCGGCGTGTCCGTCACTCGGGCCTCGTCCTCATCGTCCCCGACTTCATCTTCGTCGTGCCCTTCACTGCGCTCTGTTTCTGCTATAATTCCCTGCAGCTTCGCATTGCTCTATCGCACCGTTTTATCGCCACAGGAGCCCCAGGGTTTTGGTCGCGATCACTCGCGGCGATCATTGGCGCACCCGTAGTTGACGAAGCGGAGGGTCGCGGTTGGACCCTTGTCTTCGGCAATGCCTCCGCGCGCTGCCGCTCAGAAGGCCTCGAGGCTGGCGGCGGCCCAGCTGGAGAGCTCGCCGCCCCCGTCGGATGCTCGGGTGTTGGAATTTGGGGAGCCTTCTAAGCCGAGGACCCCTGTCAAGGTTACGTATGGGAGGAGGAGGCGGGGCCTCAGCTCACCAATCAAATCTTCAGATAGCTCGCCAGGAAAGAGGAAGAATGTCGTGAAGCGCGCCCGGCCTAGTCTCAGTGCACTCGTTTCGCCATCTGGAGCAACCGGCGGTCGTGCGGAGAGTCCTATTGTGCTGTCAGACGAAGAGGCCGAAGGTGACGAGCGGGACGTGCCAAAGAGTCCGTTGCGTGCGAAAACGGTCAGTCGGAAAGCAGGTGGAAGCAGGCATGTCCCTCCCGCCAAGAAGCCGTCCGCTACCGTGCGCAGGAAAGGCAAATCGAGGGCCGCGTCGAATACCACCACTCCCTCCAAACGAAAGAGAGCCATCTCAATCTCCTCTAATTCCTCGCTGTCCGATCTCAGCGACAGCGATCTTACTCCTCTGTCTTCCCCGAGCCCCGAGTCTGCCATGCCACCGCCGCCGACGCGGGCGCGCTCTGCCAGCACGCTGACCACGCTGACCTCGTCTCAAGTATCAAAGTCTGTAATCAGTCTGCGCCGTACACACTCCGTAGCCACTCTCGGCGAGAGCAGCGTGGCAGACGATGAGCCGTGGAGCCTAAGCAAGTTGGGGACACTCGTATGGGTCAGAGTGGACGGAGCAGGAGAGGTCGTAATTGAAAGCGGTGCTGATTATGACGGTGACGCATATTGGTGGCCTGCGAAGGTGCCTTCCATGTGTTCAACACCTCTGTCTTACCTCTCACCGGAGCCCACCTAGGTCGTCAACCTCAAGGACCCACTGAAGGTCACGCTACTCGGCGATGGGCCCCATCTGACCGATATCGCTGAACGAGATGGGTTGATAGTAGCTTCACCCTCCGCATCCAATATTCTATCCATGCTTTCACACCGAGGCAAAGTCCGCTTCAGCGAGGAAAATTACAAGACTGCGATTGGGGCCACAGCGGCTGCGACGTCGGCACGGTCGCCGCGGAAGCGGAGGAAACTCGACATCGACACACGATGGAAGGAGGCTCGGGAACTGATGTTGCAAGAGGACGAAGATGCTAATGAAGGGTTACCAGTATTGCTTTCCAGCCACTTTAGTAGGGATGCCTCTTTCTCTGTCAAAGCTCCGTCGGCGAGCGGGGGGAAACCCATCGAGGAGATCATCCTGTCTGATGATGATGACTTGCCTGGGCCACGGGAGAAACGGTGGCGACCGCCGCCCCGCGATCTAAACCTCGAGATACCTGGCGAACTTGTCCTTGCCAAGGAGAAGAAGATGTACACGGAATATTGGCCTGCCAAGTTGCTTGAGTACATTCCACCCACTCATCCTAGGCAACGACCTCGATACAAGGCATTGTTTTACGATGGTATCATCAAAAATATCGATGCAGACTGGTTCTTTTCCGTATGGGACAATAAAAATCTCGTAAAGTGCAAGGTGTGCCATGTCCTCTATCCGCTACCTCGCTTCATTGACGGTGAGTGTGGCCGGTAGCTAGGACGAGACCTGTACGACTATGGACTGGAAGAGGAGCGCGACGACATAAATGCTCCTCTGCACAACGAGGCCTCGGATACCGAGATCCTCGATGATACTTTGCGTGTACCCACCCCAGAGCCTGCGACACCTCCTCCCGAGAGCTTCGAGGACTTGTCACTTACGGAACAGTTCGACTACGTAAAACCAGTACTTATGGCCGTCATTGAGGGTCGGTTCGTGCCCGCCAATGAGCGGCACGACAACTTCATGCGCGGGGCTACTGCAAGGCGATTAGTCTGTGAATCCGGCTATACCAGAGGGTCGCTGAGACAGGATGAGGTGGAAGAACTGCTTCACCTCATCAGGCATTGGGCTGCTAGGCGCGAGAGGAGGCGGGAACTGGGGATCTTGGTAGGTGACCGAACTATGGAACCAAGAATAATGGAAAGTGGCGCCTGTGTAGAAAGTAGTCAGGTGAGTTCATTCCTGTGATGTCCGCAGCTAACTTGCACTCTAGACGTGTCTGCTTACTGACACGTTCTTTCAGTCTCTCCAGGCTCCGTCCGCGGACATTGCCGTCAAGCAAACTGTGACGCCTGAGGCACAACCGGCGGAGTCCCAGACCGAGGTATTTCTGGATGCCCTGGCGTCTTGGCGGGCATCGATGAGCTTACTGTCCCCGTGTTGTGATAGCATGCGATATCGGAAGCTGAAGGACCGCCACCCTCCCAGCTGACACTCGACACCGACGCTGATGCGCATGAGGTACGATGCCCGTTGTGGTTACATTGCTGGTGTGGTCGTTGACCCTTTTCTTTCAAATGTAGCCGCCCTTTCCCGGTGCATCAACAGCAATGCCGCCTAGTGTGGGCCTATTTCAAAAGACAATGTATGCGTATCAACTGAGCCCGTTGCAGATTGCGCGGCCGCCGAGGTCAGATGGGCACGAAGTAGTATCCTCGCCTGAGAGAACAGCCTTAGCGGTAAGTGAATATGACGGGCGACCGCTTGGCAACAATTCAAATGCTCCTGTCTAGAGCGATCCCGCCAGAGGAGAACCACTTCTCTCGGAGAGGGAAGGGTCATCCCCCCCTAATGGACGCCAGCGGCCACGTCCGAAACTGTCCTTCAAGGATTTATCAGCCATCGACCAAATTACGGTTAGTTTCTTATAATGTGCTCGTGGATGCTTCATCACTCCTGATTCTTCCGATATAGTACTGTCAGAACATCCTGTTGCATGAGGCCGTGCTTCAATTGCTTCTGTGGCGTTCAGGGGAGCGCACGTCTCCTGGACTCCTGACCGACCAAGAAGAAAAGCGCCTACATGACATTGCCTTCGAGAAGGCAAATGAGAACGACTGGGTGCATGAGATCATCCGACTCAAGCAAGCCGCTGAAGGCAAGATGCTTCCGTGGGCGAACAATGACAAATCCAATGCCTCTGCCGCCCCACCGGCATCTTCGGGCAGCACGCGCACACGACGCAAGAGAGGATGACGATCTGTCCGGAACTCCGGTTCGTTTTTGTATTTCACATTGCTATGACACGCAGAGTCCTGCATGCTGTATTGCTCTGATTTTGTATCTGCACTGTGCTGCTCAATGTATACCACATTGCTTGGACATTAGGACATGACCAAAGAAGCGTGTCTCATGACGGTCGTGTGCTCCCATTCAGACTATCTGGCATGGGTCTCATGCTCTCGCACATGAGGTGAGTGAAGTTGATGGTCCTGCGTGTAAAGGCACGGACGCTGATGATCTATTTGGGCATGAAGGAAAATGCGGTGGCAAGGAGCTTCCATACTACGTCTCATTGTCCATCGTGCCGTAAGTGACGCTGTCGACTGCCCACACAGATATTGGTATTTGTTCGGTGATCTTGTCGACTGACTTCGTTGCTCGGCGGAATACCGCTACCACTTGACCAAATCGAGCATTCGTAAGGACAGCATCCGCGAGTACCTGTGCTAGATCTAGCGCCTGTACATTGACCTGGCAAACATTAGTACTGTTCGATGGTCCCTTAACAGCGCGGTTCTCCGTGTGTCGCATCCGCGACGCCGCTTGAACGAGTAGTCCCATTTGGTTTCGTCGTATGTCGAACAGCCTGTGACGAAAACCTCTTAATAAAGACTGACATTCTGCCGCAGGATTAGGCCTATGGAGAAAGCCATTGCTTCCGGCGCCACGAAGTACCAGGCCGTTCATACAGACTTTTCGCCACAAGCTCCAGGACTTAACCCCGTATGTCGCAACGCTACTTCTGCCCATCCCTTAGCGTGCCGTATCTGAGCGAGCGTCACAGGCCGTCTCCCACACTGTACTCCTGCCGCACTGAATGACTCGTTGTGTTGACCGTCGTCATGTCTTGGATACGCGGACGGATCTCGGGCTGGTACACGACACCCGTGAACGTGGGCACGGTGGTTGTATAGAAGAGAAGTAGGCTCTATGTGCGTGAGCACGCCTCTTTCAGCGTCCAACCTTACTGTCCGGACACATCAGAAGGTCGCATCTGGAAATGATAAGCACCGCGCGAAGCGCGTCCCCACGGGCAGGAAGCGTCCAAGACTGTGTCCCGGGCTACATGGAATGACGGTCCGACGTCTAGTGCGTGGCTGAACCTCTGTTGCCATGCGCGTCGCGGATGGCGTTCAACGCGACTGCGGTGCAAGTATGACGGCATTGCAGGGACGCATCGGCCCGGGCAACAAATGTATGTCGCAGAACCAGAAACGAGAACTAAGTTGATACTCACTTGTATCTTGATCTGGGTCCCTTGACACCCTGGTAGACTGCAGGACGGAGACGCCAGCGATTGAGGTTCAGAGAAAGCGAAGTATGTTACATTCTACGGGTGGCCTCCAGATCTTCATTTTACTTGGCGCGCAAGCACTAAGTTGGCCTGACATACTCGGGATGACGGCGTTGTTTGACTGCCTCCGGGCTGGAGGACAGCCCGTCACTAAGCCGGGTGCATCTGCAGGGAGGCTGCCGCATGTGTTGTTACACCAAGGAGCTGCTTAGTGGCGTTCAGACACAAACCAAGATAGCTGGCTGCTTCGACACGAAGCTCGCTTCCGCACTCGCACTCGCGCTTGCGGCGCATAGTGATATGCACAATCTAGTCATTCGTCGAAATATAGACTACCAACAGGTCCATGCGAGCCACTCGTAGTCCGCGCCATCCCATTCACGCCCCGGCCGCCGCCGCTCAGGTTCATCTGCGAAGAGTTGCGCGAGCGCGAGGTGAGCCCGCCAAGGCTCCCGTTCGCCAGTGCGTCCGCGAGGCCGGGGCGCGGTGAGCCGGGCGTCGGCGTGAAGGACGACGCGGCGCCGTTCGCCTCGTCCGTCTGTGGCGGGGCGAGCGCGAGGGTGGGCTGCGAGAAGGGGAACGGCGAGGTGTTCGCGCGGACGGGCGACGCCCGCGTGGGCGAGCGCGGCTCGAAGCCCAGGTTCGCTGCCCCGTGCAGCTTGACGCGGACGCTCGCGGGCCGCGAGCTCGGGCCCAGCGTGGAGGCGAGCTTTTGCGCTATGGGCCGGAGGGCCTGCTGGAACGAGAGCCGTGTCGGCGACGGCGCCCAGGGGGAGGGCGCGCGGGGGCCCTTCGCTATCCCGCCTTCCATCGCGTACCCGTCCTCTGCGAATGCGCGCTCCCTGGTGCGGGTATACCGCCGACACGAGCTCCGAATGCGGTGGCGCATCCGGTAGAGCAGGCTGAACATCAGCACGAGCGCGAGGATGTAGAAGAGAAACGCGACCAGGGAGAAGCCCAGCGTCTCTTTTGAGAGTGAAGGAGGGAGGTGGTGCGAAAGATGGTCCTCGATGTCTTCGAAGCGCCAGAACGGCGGCTTGCTGCCGAGGCTGGGATCCTCGGGTCGCCCTTCCATCGGGTCGACGACGGGCCTGTCTCCTTTGTTCGCCAGGGGCACCTCCTTGCTCGCCTCGAGCACCATCTTCCCAAGCGTCCAGCTGACGGCGATGTCGCCCACGCTGTCCAGGCTCTGGAACGCAGGCCGCTTGCTCCCCAGGCCTTTGCGAGCCGCCTCCTGCTCCGCCTCCCGCGCGCCGTCGTCGCCGGACGTGCTGTTGCCCCCGGGATCGACGATGCGCGGCATGCCCAGGCCCTCGTGCAGGACATTGACGATCCACGCTGCCTTGAAGCACTGCAGCTGCAGGCGCGGGATCTCCACCTCCGGGCCCCACGCGCCTGCGCTCTGCGGCCCGAGGCCCCACCGCGCCCTGTCGCGCTCGTGCTGCTGGACGATGTCCGCCCAGTCGCGCGCGCAGAACTGCTCCGCGGCGCGCTCGTACTGCACCACGTCGTACGCGCCGCCGAGCCCGAACACGTGCTCGGACGAGTACCAGTACTCGGAGATGCCGATGAAGTGCGCCGCGGCGAAGTCGATGTGCGGCGTCGGCACGCCGTTGAAGAGGCAGTGCGTGTCGGGACATGGCGCAGACTTGTTGAGGAGCGGCGATGTCCGCGCGAGGCATTGGTCGAAGGAGCCGGAACCTACTAGCGTGTACGCCGCGGTGGAGGACGATGCCGTCGTCTCTCTCAGCCGGAGGTCCTTGGGGAGGCATGGGTCTGGAATGAGCTGGTACGGGGATGCCGACGGATTACGGTACAGGTAGTCATTGATCACCGCGCCGACGTACCGCTCACGCGCCTGGTTGGTTCCATAGCCCAACCAAGTCGTGACGAAGACCTTGTGCTGAACCTCCCTCCCGTTGAGCAGACGGAGCCTGACGTCAATCAGGTTGTCGACGGACTTTTCGCTCTCCGCTAGGGTCGGCTCAAAGGCAATCTGGGTCGAGGCACCACCCATGTCGAGGAAGCCGTAGGTGAGAGGCTGCTCGCCTGCGCCCGAGAAGCCATCTGTAAGGTAGTTGACAGCGATCCAGCCGAAGAGACCCTCCTCCTCTCCAGATATGATGCGCACGCTAGAGCCGCAGGGCCCTGACGAGGAGGGGTCGTCAAGCTTGAACCTTGAGTGCGTCTTGAGGTATGTGCAGGTGGATTCAAGGACGTCTGCTTGTTGCTGTGGCGTGAGGAGGCGCATGCCTGCAGTAGCTAGGAGGAAGATGGGAGTAGAAGGCTGCCGAGAAGGAGGGATGTGATTGCGGGCGTGCTCGAGCAGCGGCTCTAGGTAGGCTGCCACGCCAGCTGGGTTGTCACCGAAAGAAGAAATGCCTGCGATCCGCAGTATGGGACGAGAGACATGAGCATCGAACTGTAGGCATGCTCACCGGGCTGGACTTTGACCGTCCAATCCTCGCCGTTTTGAGTCCCCTTCCCGACGTTGGGGAGCGAGGTCTGCGCCCTTCCTGCATCCTGGACGCGGGGGTCTTTCCAGCTGTATATTTGCAGCCTGGATCCCGACGAGCCTGCGTCGATGACCACACCGAAGTGGCGAGCGGCGAGCCAGGAATCCTGGGAGGCGGGAGGGGGCATCCGGCTGGGAGTAGAAATCCGTTAACCTAGGCCTCAACCATACCGTCCGTACTTTGTACCGTCACGTGCAGCCCTCCTCCGCACGTGAATCACAACTTGCCATAATGGGAAGTTGCGCTGTCAACACCACGCAGATGGTGCAGCTACAGCGGCCAATGCTAGTGCCTCTGACTGTTCGATAGGCCCTGGCGGGGGAATAGAGTTATATAGATACCTAGCTTTCAGTTTGAAGTAATCCCATCATGATCCATCTCAGCATAAATTGAGTCTGGCACCACTCGATGTCCATGATATTTCCTCCCTGCATATGCTTGCCATTGAGACCTTTTTGGTATGCATCCATATACTGGTGTGTGCAAGTACAAAATCTGGAGTTCATAATTTAGCTGATTAACAGCTGCATAATTTGACAACTCACTGCTTGACTGAGAGGTATGGCACAGAGTCAAGTGCAGTGTTGACATTTCGCTTGAGATCAACCACGTTGGTCGAAAGACTGAGGAAGAGCAGTCTGCGAGCACCACCAAGCGATGTTTCACCTGTCCGAAGGCTGTATACCGGTGCTTTGTTTTGGGTGTGACATCGGGATTCATGAGTGCTGGCTCTCCATGTCAGTGTCTGCGGCGGCGATCTATATTCTCGACGAGTACATGCTCTAAGTAATTGCTTGTAAATACTATGTGCTTACTCATTATTCACTCTCTGCCTTTTTCCAGACTTTTTCCGTGCATGTTCGCCGAGATTTGCGATGGCTGCGAGCAGCTTCCGCTGTTCTGAACCATTTTCGTGTGGTTTTCCAGAGTGCCACGCACTGGCGCTTGCGCGGTCGTTGGTTGCTTAGTCAGGCTGCCGCCTCGCTTCTGCAGTGTTGCGCAAGACTGCCAACGGTACGTACAGATAATTCTTGAACGGTACATTTGTAGATACTATGTAGATTAATATTTCTTCCGTATGAAACTAGTCCGAGGGTAACGACTATTAGGCGCTGCGGGGTATCTGCACGTGACGATACAAGGTATGATGCTAGTATGGCTGAGGCCTATTTTAATATTATTTGATCGACGCCCGCCGTTCCTTCGCCCATCTCCGAGATCCCTCCAGATCCCACAAAGTCGATCGCCTTCTCTCCCTCCTCCCCACTCACTCCTCCGATACCCAGTGTTGTCACACAGTAACCCGGCCAGAAACGCATACGGAGATACTGCCCATCACAAGCTGTTTGCTTCAAAATGGTGCAGAGGACGAAGACTGAGGGCAAGTTGCACCCTGAATTTGTAGTGCGGACACTGAACTCGCGCGCTGCACTCAACAGGGCCATCGCAGGCGGAGACGCTGCTGCGTGTCACCTCCGCCATCGCTGCGGAACTCATCAAGGCTCACGATGCGAACCAGACGGTTTCGCTGAATGAGCTCCGGGCAAAAATGAGCAAGAAGTATGGCTTTGGAGGCGTGCCGCGGTTGGTGGACATCATTAGTGCCATCCCAGACGACTACAAGAAGGCACTGCTGCCAAAACTGAAGGCACGACCGATCCGGACAGCCAGTGGGATAGCCGTGGTAGCCGTGATGTGCAAGCCACATAGATGTCCGCACATTGCAATGACCGGGAATATCTGCGTGTGAGTCGCGAGTGAACTGTTGTCTATTGCATCCCAACTTTGAACAGGTATTGTCCCGGAGGGCCAGACTCGGACTTTGACTACAGCACACAGAGCTACACGGGTTATGAACCTACTAGTATGCGAGCGATCCGGGCTCGGTATGATCCTTACGAGCAAACACGGGGGCGTGTGGAACAGCTGAAGAGTCTGGGACACAACGTAGACAAGGCACGTCGAACCGGCGCGCTGTTTTCTGCCCCTTCCCCTTACTTCCGAAACAGGTCGAGTTCATCATCATGGGCGGAACATTCATGAGCATGCCGGAAGACTACCGTAACAAGTTCATCGCACAATTGCACAACGCTCTCTCCGGTTTCACTGGCTTCGATGTTGACGAGGCCGTCCGGTACTCTGAGCAGAGCAAGTCAAAGGCTATTGGTATCACGATCGAAACGCGACCGGACTACTGTCTAAGGCCGCATCTGAGGTAAGCCATGATGACACTCTTGAGCTAACTGTACCCAACATTCACAGTCAGATGCTCCGCTACGGCTGCACCCGCCTGGAAATCGGAGTGCAATCCGTATACGAAGACGTCGCGCGCGACACAAACCGCGGACACACCGTGCGCGCCGTGTCCGAGTCCTTCCACCTCGCCAAGGACGCCGGCTTCAAGGTCGTCGCGCACATGATGCCCGATCTGCCCAACGTCGGCGTCGAGCGTGACCTGGAACAGTTCAAGGAGTACTTCGAGAACCCCGCATTCCGGAGCGACGGGCTGAAGATCTACCCCACGCTCGTGATCCGCGGCACAGGCTTGTACGAGCTGTGGCGGACCGGCAGGTACAAGAACTACACGCCGAACGTGCTCGTGGACGTGGTCGCGAGAATACTGGCGCTCGTCCCGCCATGGACGCGGGTATACCGCGTGCAGCGGTACGCACGGCACCCAGCACACCCAGCGCACGGACGCTCACAACCTGCCCCACAGCGACATCCCGCTGCCACTCGTGACCAGCGGGTGCGAGAACTCGGGCAACCTCCGCGAGCTCGCCCTCAACCGCATGAAGGACTTCGGCGCGGAGTGCCGCGACGTGCGCTTCCGCGAGGTCGGTATCCATGAGATCCACCACAAGGTGCGCCCCGAGTCCGTCGAGCTCCTCCGGCGGGACTACTCCGCGAACGGCGGCTGGGAGACGTTCCTCTCGTACGAGGACCCCGAGCGCGACATCCTCGTCGGGCTGCTCCGCCTGCGGAGGTGCTCCGCGGAGGGCACGTTCCGCCCGGAGCTCGTCGCGCAGAAGGGGAGCGACGGCGCGGAGGGCGGCTGCAGCATCGTGCGGGAGCTCCATGTGTACGGCACGGCGGTGCCCGTGCATGGGCGCGACCCGACGAAATTCCAGCACCAGGGCTTCGGGACGCTGCTCATGGAGGAGGCGGAGCGGATAGCGAGGGAGGAGCATGGGAGCGTGAAGCTCGCTGTCATCTCAGGTGCGTCTTACACGGTGCTCCCTTTTACCCCGCGAGGCTGATGTGGCACAGGCGTCGGCACCCGAGATTACTACAGGCGGCTAGGATACGAGCTGGACGGTCCGTATATGAGCAAGTGGTTGCAGTAGGGTATGTATTAGTAAGACGGTACTGTATCGATATGTTATCCATCCACATTGCCTATGACCCTGGCGCTGGATCCGCCAGGACGAGCGTATGGAAATTCGGGAAGACGAGCTCTTCCTCAACCGTTTTCCGGACGACGTCCTGGATGAAACGTTCCACACGGGTGACGTTCTTCAGCACATGCTTGTCTGTCTGTCCGATCTCGCTCTCGATATATATCGAAGGGAGCAAACGCTGACCAATAGGCAGCGGCTTGCCTGTCCTCGAGGATGACATGGCGAGAGGGGGCGTGTCGTCGTCTGTGTCGGGAGGCGTGCCTTCATTCGGGGTGACATCGCGCTTCGGACGATCACTGGACAGAGGGCAGTAGGGATCGAGCGGGTCGAGGACGCAGAGATGTACGCGGCGGCGCTCGCCTTCGTACGCGACGACGACTTCGCCGTCAAAGACGAGCCCCGTTACGGAGAGCTTAATGGGGAGAGACATGAACATCGGGGAGGGGTAGTTGATGAGCAAGGATGTCGTGAGCGTCAGGCGGAGATTCGAGTGCCATGTAATGTGGAGGTGCAGCTGCAGATTGGGGTGATTGGGCGCGGGAGGGTCTTGGGTTTGTACGGTGTCGGTCTTAGACGGCGCTTGGGGAGACCCTTCGTCGGGCACCTCTACAACCTCTTGCTGTGAGTCGTTGTTCCCGAGCATTGGGCGGGGCCCCCCACCCAGCTGGGCAGAGACAGCAGAGAGCGCGGACGCGTACAGGTTAGGTGATGGATAGGTCGGGCGGAGGTCCACCAGGCTCGTGAGGGCGGGGCTCCACCCCGGGCGTATTGACGGCGTCGAGCTGAACATGTCCGTCCCGGTGCCCCTCCCATACCGCATCCCATGCGGCTGCAGCGGGTAGTACGCAGGCACGTCCTCGTCCAGAGCCTTCCCGCGCACGGCCTTCCGCGAGACCCACTCGAAGTCGTCATCGTCGTCAGTCCACTGCGACTCCTTGACGGGGTCCCTCTCCGCGTCGTCCGCGTCCTCGTCGTCCTCGAGGAAGTCGCGGTAGACGTCGCGCATGTCCACGAGCTCGATGTCCGGGCTCGCGGTGCCGAAGTCGAAGGAGGCGACCTCGATGGGCCCAATGAAGGACGGGCGCGACGTCGTCGCGAGCTGCCTGTTGAGCACGTCGATAAGCGAAGCCGCCAGCGACTGGTCGAGCTTGTCCCATTCAAGGTCGACGGACATGATGCAGGCAGGAGTGAGAGCGGTCGATCTGCCCAGACGCCCGTGGACGCGATTGAGTGGACTGAGAATCATGTGCACGCGCCGAGAACGGTCGTCTCCGCACTGAAAGTGGTCTGTATTACAGGAACGCGCATAGACTACGCTCATGCCTCCAGCTAAGTAAAAAGTAATAAACACGAAGCGGAAAATATACGATGTGTGACAGTGCACGGGTTAACTTGTAATAGATCTCGTAAAGAAGGTTCAGGATGGCGTGGGCAATGTCACGGTGATGGTCTATTGCAAAGTCTCTGGGGGGCGGGTATCGTATCGGGCTCGTTAGATAGGGTGGGGTCGTATTCTATTCAACATGATCGCTTATTGCGGCTGCCATCGCCCGGGGGCGAGGTTCGTCTGGGAGCCATTCCGCGAGCTGGGGTATGGCGGTGTCGGGATCGGCGACGGCGTTCGCGACGGGAAGGGTGAGCCATATGGTGCGTTCAGGTATCGGTCCGTCGTCAGCATCGAGCCGAGGCCATCCTGCTTCTCGCCTGGAACAGGTAGCGCTGTTGCAGTGACGCGCGGGCTACTGAAAGGAGACGCGTCCTTCCTGTCAAACTGGCCGATGATAGGGGCGTCGGGGCTGACGGGCGTGGTTGACGGGTTATCCAATTTTCCGGGAATGGCGGGAAGCACATTGGTTATGGCGACAAGCTCCCTGCCTGGAGGCTGGTTGTACATCCATGTCGCAGCCAGGACGGTGGTTGAACCAATGAGGAAAGAGGGAGTGATGCGGAAGCCAAACAGTGCGACGGACGCCAAAAACGATAGCACGATGGAGAGACTTGTCGCGAAGCCCTTCATGATGTTGTCCGAGTATTTGATGACGACTGCAGTGATGAGCCCACCAAGAACCTGGACAAACACTGTTGCCCATGCCCAGCCACCAAAGTTGCGCAGGATGGAGTTAAGAATACCCGCCTCGTAGAACCTAGGATCGGTGTTCCAGAAGATAGGGAGAATTGCCGGGGGGAGGGAGAACAACGATAGCTGGACGTTGCGGACCCAAAGATCGGCTTTCGAGTTCTTCAGCACCATCTCGAAGTAGACACCGGCGAGTCCCGAGGTGAAGCATGCTGCCGTTACGGCACCGAAGCCCTTGAGCGGGCTCATGATATGTATATGCAAGGGCGCGGATTCATGAGCACTGCCGACCGGCTGGTTTCGCCGGGAGGGGATATGACTGCTGCTGCTCGACTGAATCTGGACAATGCCGACGCCGATGGCCAGGAAGAGCAATGACAACCACTTCGTGGAGCTGAGCTTCTTGCGAAGCAGCATGACGGAGAAAGCGGCCGTGGTAAGGATCTTCATCTGGTACGTCACCTGGAACGTGGCGACAGGCAAGTTGCTGATCGCGACGAACTGCAACGAGTTCTGCACCACATAGAGGAGTGCCGGGATCGACAGCTTCCAGCAATCCGGGCTGAAGATCTCTCGCGTCACCCTCTGCAACGCCGATAACCACCCTCGCAATCCCCTTCTCGACGCGTCGCAGGCGCTGGCGACCCTGAAGAAGGCGACCAGGAACGAGATAGACCCCTTGAGCAGCTCGTTGAACAGGACTGCCGCAGCGGGGGAATATGCTTGCGCCGCGGGTGTTGAGACACGCGAGTAATGCATCACAATGGACAACGCTGCGTTTTGCACGGCAAGTGTGACCAAACTGCGACGCATGTTTAGACACGCGTCAAAACCTGTCGAGAAGGCAGATCACTCACGAGACGTATTTCAAGGGCATGCCGCAAACTGTGGGCGCGCTCTCTGGAGCAGGCAACGGGCTCGGAGACGGTGGGGGATGATAGTGTATTGGAGGAGTGGGAGGAGGAGGAGTGTGGGCAGGTGTAAGCCGAGGGCTCCCCCATGGCGGCGGGGGCGACAGTTGGGCGAGGCTGCCGTCGAGCGGGGAGGGGGGATTAGTGCGAACAGTAGGATAAGGTCTATGATACATGTCGGGGGACGCTGAGGACGACACGCCCAGTGCCGAAGCTTTGCGGGGTACAGTTCGATCCATGTGCCAATGCCGAGTTAGGCTTCAGACCGCGGCTGGAGATGCCGTCTAGCGAAGTTATTTTGGACGATGCCGGCCGGTGCACGCGAAGTGAGGACGAGAGGCCGGGTACGGCGCCGCAGCCTTTCCAAGCAAGCAGATTGCAGAGGACGACGGCGGAGGAGGGCGGGCGGGCGTGGAGATGATGGGCGACCTGCAAAGCCACCTTCGCCCTTCGCCTTTCGTTTTTTGCCCGCTCGCCTAACAGACGCCCGTCCCGCCTCTCAACTCGTCTCCGCTCTCCCGCCCTCACGTTTTCAGTTTCCACTGCGCAATGCATCATTGCTGCTGTTTCACTCTCAACAACCGTCGACAGAGGCTTGTACAGCCATTGGAGCCTTCAGTGTCCTCCATGAGCTGGCACTGCAATGCCGACCGCGCGACTGGCAGGAACAGCGCTCAATGGCGTTCATCAGCATGGCATATCGTAACGGCGGGCGACCGTACACCGCATCGCGTCTATTCTGCTTCTAATACACGAACATAGCACCTTCTAGGTTTGGTTGCAAATGCCTGAATATTGATGCATGAGAACCACGATTTTCCAGAGTAGTAGGCGCTTCTTGTTGAATGCACAAGCGTCCCACCTCAACTAAAGTTCGACGTGGACCCACGTCGCATTGCTTGCGCTATTCTCATGCATGCAATGGTATGCCGAATGGCGCATCGACATGCAGTCATGTTCGCGAAGTCTCAAGATCTCAACGTCAAGTATAGCAACCAATGAATTGATTGAGAGCGAGGACGCATAGCCAGAGGCTTACTTAAGTCATTCAAGCACGCCCGGCATGGACCGAATCCTAATATTTCTACTTACCACGTGACGAGGCGGCTTGTTCCGAACCTACTCACTTGTATGACTTAGATTGGTCTGGCACTCATCATAGTCCTTTATGGCGACGCCAGCGCCGTCGCAGTTCGCTGCTCTCCTTCGGCAGTCGCGTTTTGCCTCCTTTGATCCTGCGATCGGTCAAGTCTACGCGTCCTACGGCGGCCATGCGCACCGCGGAAATTGGGGTCTCAAGCGACCTCTCCCGCTGCGTCGACGCAAGGGAAACGTGACCGTACAAGCAATCGATTCCTTCGCGCAGCAGACCGAATGGAAGAGCGGCGAGAGCCAGAGTCGGTGGATACAGATGTGGGAAGAAGTTGGTCTCCAGCCGAAAGTGGGAGACGGTCCATGGAGGGAAAGACTGGGCCCTACTGGAGAGTTTCGGTGGGATATAGATTCGGAATTTGGGCTGACGACGAGGGACGACAAGAAAAAGACGGCCGCAAAATCCTCCAGGGATGCTGGTCTACTCCGGCTATCTTCGGAGAACGAGGAGCGAGAGGCGACGGACAAGGGGAACTCCATTGAGGAGATGAGCGAGGCCATTCCCAACATCTACTCCATGAAGGACAAGGAGTTCGAGTACTATCTTCAAAAGGTGCGCGAGATGCGGCCCGCCTTTCTCGACTATCTGCGTGAGAAGGCGAAGAAGAAGAAGAAGAAGAACGAGCCGTGGACTTCGGATGAGCACGATAGCCTCTGGGGCTACAGGGAGATGCTGGACTTCAACGAGTGGAAGAGCTTCTTCATGTCGCGGGCGTTCAAGGATTACAGTTCGCACGATTCCCGTATCATCGAGCAGCAGCCCCAGCTCTACGGCGGTCTTGTGTATGCCCGCCAGTCGGTGCTGCAGTCCAAACTCCTCGCAGAACCCCAGCCAGGGCGCATATTGGAGCGGTTGTCTGGACAGGGAGGAGGCGCATCTAACGGCGACTATATCGCGAGTTTCGCTGGTATGACTCCCTACCTGAACAAGCACCTTACCCAGAACAAGAGCGCGCTGAACTGGCAAAGCTTGGGAGCATCGACAGATGCGCCCGACGCTATGCGTGGCACCACGGCCTTACGTATGGCACACGCGAGCTTCATTGCGCCGCCGTCCACTGTCAATCCGAAACCACGAGGTCTGGAGAGTGTCACAATGGACATGGAGGTTTACGTCCCGCCCGAAGTCGAGCATGGGAAAGAGAATCCTTATCCCCCAGGCTCTCGAGAATACGTGGGATACCAGAAGATTACACCACGGGGCATGACGCAGAAGTCGGTCAAGAAAAAAGATGTGTGGCGGGATGCAGAATGGTTGGTTCCGGACAGGGATGCGCCCGCAGAGAACCTCCTGCACACTTTGGGCGGCATTGTCAAAGGGCAGGCGGAAGGATCGAAGGCAGGACCTCCTTCGGTATGTATTACGGACCCATCATGGCAACTTCTTTACTAATTGCGTCAATTGCGCAGGAGCCCTCCTCATGATCCTTGTGTAATTGTTATGCGCCCTTCGTATGAGACCGTCCATATAGCTAATGCATCAGCTCTACCGGTGGTTTCTCGTTGAGGTGTTCCTAAGTATCGATCAGCCTACAACTTTCGCCGCATTGATTATCGAAGTTAGTATCAAGACAGGTCGACTCAATGCAAGTGGTTTCGCAATGACCCGGGCTGTTCATCGTTGACATGGCGCATGATGCACAAACCGACACGGTACGCAGTTAATTGTACTTGTCTGACTAGCTGGCGACTGTTTCGAACTGGATCCTTGTCTAGCAACTATGAGAACTATCGTTTAATTCCAGATCAGCCCACCGCAAATCGCTACGCCGTGCTTCTCAGCGATTTGGTGAGATGGAGTTTTCCCTATCAGATCACACGAGCTTTGTGTATTTTGACGTCTTCTCGCGGCCTGCAGAACGGACATGAATGACTATGATTAACACGCTCTGCATATCAGCTCACCGGTCCTGAGCGTCAGTTGCGACCGAACCAAGCCGCTGGAGCACTCGCATGCCAGAGCTAACACGGCCGAATATAGTGTGCTTGTTATCGAGGTACGGAGTGGGTGCGAGAGTGAGGAAAAATTGAGATCCTGCAGATTTGGGTCAGTTCCACTCATCGACGATTGATCTGGGGGTCGATATGTTACACACCATTAGTGTTGGGCCCTGAGTTCGCCATGGCAAGAATACCTGCACCAGCGAATCGTAGCTCTGGGTGTATCTCGTCCTCGCTAGTATCAATGAATACATGCCATAAGCACAAGGGTCGGAGGGCTTATGACCCACAATCTCTGCCCGTAGATACTAGTACCGCCTCGGCCTGTTCCTGTCGGGTCGCCACCTTGCACCATGAAATCCTGAGGGATATGGATATTCGTTGAACGAGCGACCGAGCCTGGGGGAGCGCACTGCTTACAGGAATAATGCGATGAAATACGACGCCATTATAGTATCCTCGCTTCGCCAGTTCTGCGAAGTTCTTGCACGTCTAGAAACTCGGGTGCTAGGATGAGCAGGCTGATGAATAACCGGAGAAGAATACTTACTTTAGGTGCGTGCTGCCAGTATAGCTCCAGCTGTATATCACCCAAGCTCGTTTCTAGTACAACTGATTCCATCATGCAGCACTTCAAGCTTCAAGTACTAGCCAGGGTACTGATAGTAGGTGGCTGAGCGTCGTGACTGCGACGGTCTCAGGTGTGTTCACACAGCAAGATCTCATCGCCCGCTCCCCTCGGGTGGACCCGAGGATGATCGGATCGAGATCCGCCTGTCTACGAAGAGTCGAATGCCATCGCTTCCTTCTGTTTCCACGACAGGCTGCGTTGTGCGCCGTGAACGTAGATCATTCTTGGCCTACTTGCAGGTGCATCACAAGGCAACTCGGCGACATGCGAGCCGTCGTACAACGCGTGAGCTCGGCCTCAGTAAACGGTGCGAATGACGAGCCACAACTAATCTAACGTATGTGGACGACGGTACTGACGCTCTGATGCAGTTGACGGTAGTATCGTATCGTCTATCTCAAAGGGGCTCATGGTCCTCGTTGGGATAGGGAGAGGTACACAGATATTTCTGGCGGAGACTTGATCAATTAAATATTGATAGTGCAGACGATACTACCACGGATGTGGAGACGATCTGCAAGAAAATGTACCGGTCTTCTTCTTTTAATGCGGGAAACCAGGCTGGTGACTGACACTCCATGAGATAGACTGACCCTGCGGGTATTTGACGATGGCGCTGGCGCAATGTGGAAGAAGAGCGTAAAGGATATAGACGGGGAGGTCCTCTGCGTCTCGCAATTTACTCTCTTCGCCAACACGTCGAAGGGGAACAAGCCAGACTTTCATAGAGCCATGGCAGGTTTATCTTCGAGTCGCATGCAAGTCTACTAACCAGTGGCTAGGGGACAGAGGCTGGCCGACAAATGTATACTGCATTTTTAGCAAGATTGCAGGCGTTGTACAAGCTGGACAAGATCAAAGGTCAGTTCTTGCTACTAATCCTCATCTTATGACGGTACCTCGGGCCGATCATTGTGCGTTTGGGTAGATGGACGCTTCGGTGCTATGATGAGCGTCAGCCTGACCAACGAAGTGCGTTCAATTAAACCACGACGGTTGCTCAAATCTGACCCATGTACTGCCACTGCACCCGCTGCGTCATAATGCGTCATTCAGGGACCGGTCACATTTACCTTGGACTCACGCAAGTTTGAGTACGTTGACCAGCAGGAGAATGGTCCAAGAAATGCGAGCAAAATTGCCCAGTCTGCTGAGCAAGCAGACGGCGAGAGCGAGAGAAGCCCTACCACAGCGGTTGATTCAGCAATGTGACAAGTGGTGACTCGGACCCTCTTGCATACATGCGTAGCTCATCGAACACTGAACAGTGTGATGTTCACATCTTAGACAATCCTTCTGCTACGAAGCACTGAGAAACACTACGACTTCACTAAAGACTACTAGCGTAGCGAGTCCCTCACAAGCGATTCGACAGCGCGCTCGCAAGCACCCAGGAGAAGGGCCGCACTTTTCTCTCCGTTCCGCGCCAGGGATATGCATGCGACCGAAGCCCATCTACCTCTTCTGCAAGCTGTGTGCGCAAGTTCGGTGAGGTCGTGACGAGCATGAAAGAAAGTTCCGTGTCGATGTTGGCCGAACGAGAGTTAAGGTTCGTTGAACCGAAGAGTGTAAGGCACGGACGTGAGGAGGACGTAGGACGAAGCCACATTCCTAACGCAAGCAGTCAGACCGACGACATCGTGGGCTTAGAAACTTCATGTTTACCTTTGGCATGGTAAGTCCAGCCATCTCTTTCCCATTCACCGAGCTGTATGCCAGAAACACTTCCGTCCTCGAGCGGCACGTCAGCTGGCCATTCCCGTCCAGAGGCACGGACAGCTTTCATAAACCTGCGTTCAAGGACGGTGTAACCTTCTGGTATTCTTCCAGACACGCCACGAGACCCGTAGAACCCGTTGGCCTAACAACATGTTTAATAGGGAAGGAAAGAAACGAGACCAGCAACGCACCTTCGGGCCCGCTGCCAATATGCGGCACGCGACCGGCGAATTTATGACGAGCCTCTGATAAGGTTTGTAAAGACCGAAGTATCCGCTCGTGAGATCAACTAGCGGCCCGTTATACTGCGAAGAAGTTGACGAAGGCTCCGCTAGGTGCTGAAAAAGCAAGTCGAGGCATCGTTCCTCTTCGCGGATCTTGAACTGTCCGGCTTGTATGATAGGCATCACCAACACATCCACGCTCTCCTGTGGCTTGGGTGATGAAGACAGCAGAGAGGCTAGCTTGTGAGAGACACGATTCCTCTGTGTTTCTTGGAACGCTCTGAGAGCCACTTTTGCCTTTGATTCGAAATGGTGTGGATGCAAATCCCCGTGAGGCCAATGTAGTACATAATTGTCGCCATTCGTCGAGGATGGCAACAGCGAGTACGAAAAGCTAGTAGTCTGTTCTAGGAAGGAGAAGCAATAGTCAGCCAACTCGGGTTGACCGGTCAGTTGGACGTATCGGTCTTGGCGATTGGTGAAGTACGATTTGTTGAGGTTCGCGCTGACCGGTGTATGATTCCAGATAAACGTGCGATGCATTCAAAAGCAGATGACATACATCCTTACCCAGATATGACCAAGTCGTCGTCGGCGCCGTATATCTTCGGATGCCAAGTGCCTCCCCAACCCTCGTTAAATCGAGGCGGCATTACCTTCGCCATCAGTCCCTTTAGCTTTGGACTTCGGAAGAACCAGACATGCACGCGGTCTGGATACCGCCGTAACAGAGGCAAAAGCAAGTTCGCGGTGGAGAGCGGCTCGGGTCGAGTACACCGGTTATAATCGAGGTGCATGTGTATATGAAGAGATGGATTTGCATGTAACGACGCTTCCAGCTCCTTGACCTGACGGAGGAATCAAGATGAATAGTAGATGTACACATGACAACAATCGCACCAACTCGAGATCCTCCGAACCAATATACAGAGAAGATATGAAGAGTCTCCTCCGTGCTCGACGTATCATATCCTAAATTCAATGAGTTAAATGATACGCAAATGCCTAGGAAGACTCGCCAGTAGGCACCGGTAGAACTGGCGTGGTTCTGTCAGAATATTGACACTCGAAGCAGAAATGGCGTAGCATGGTTGGTGTTTGGCTAATTCATAAGTGAAGCGTTGGACGCTCGGCTCCAGCGCAGACATCGACAAGTTCCGTATACATCGCAGACGACATGTGTGGTATACTGAACAGGCGTGTCTTGAAGTAAGCACTCGAGCGAAGGAGAGCGTCACAGACATCCTGCAGCTCAAACTTGAGACAGAGAAACGACCCGAGATTTCGTTGCACAACAGCTTCCATACTCGGGTTATCAATTACCGCCTGTAGCCATTTCTGGGTGTATCGGGATGTAATCTGTCCGTTAATTGGCTGTGTTACGTCTTCGAGCCCGAGGCAATGGCAGTGGGAAGGCGGCAGGTCCGACACTAACCATCCTGTCCTGTTCTCCTCTGGGTCTGCCGAATACAGCAGCTACATGCATCACCGCTAGTCTGCCTGTTTGAAGACGAGTCATGTCAAGTCCACCTGCTTCCTCCAGTTCACGGCCGTTGTCCTCCTCACGATCTCTTCACGGTTCACAATCTATATTCCCCGGAACAAGTAGCTCGCGGCCATTCCTGCACATGCTCAATCCCATGGGAAGGAATTATCAGGGCTACGTGCCTGCTAATCAATCTGTCCTAGAAGAAGGAGAGGAAGAAGATGCGGACGGAGACCATGACCTCGAGGCCGGCCATGCGAGCCGCAGTACAATGTCGCGCTCTACCAAGTCGAAGACCAATGGAAAGCGACGCGTGGCTTGGGGTGGAGATAATTCCGAGATGAACACACTGAGACCGAATGTCCGGAATGCTGACCCGAAGCAGGACGAAGACTCATCAGACGAGGAGCCACAGAACTTCATGATCGAGGCGTCGCCTGCTACGAGGCGAACTACTTCTCCACCTACAAGCCCCAAGGGCAAGGAGAGAGAGGCAAGGAGACAGCCACTGCATTCCAACTCCCGAAGGCACGTACCTTCTGTGCTACCCACAACCACCTCGAACGGGACGCCTGTCTCCATTCCTCCACGACCCTCAGAACTTGATGTCGATGACATGCCACAAGCCGAACCCCCACACGAGCATCAATCAAGGATGCGAGGCCTTGATGCGCACGAGCGCGCACTATGGAACTGGGTCAATGTATACAACCTAGACGCGTTCCTGCAAGAGGCGTACTATTACTATGAAGGCAAAGGCATATACAGTATCGCGCTGTCCAGAGGGTTGAATCTCCTGTCAGTCTTTTTCGCCAAATGTACCCCCGAGAGAGCTGATAGTTGCGACTAGCACAGCCGGGTTCGTTATTGGCTTCTCGACATTCCTCTTAGGATGCGTAGACTATTCCCGCATACGACCGGATAAGGTCACACGACTAGGCGACGTCATCGTAGGTCGCTGTGTCTCAAGGTATAGATGTTCTGTTCACTTGCAACCACGACCGAACGCTTACAGTCGAACGTAGATTCTCAGGCTTCACCTTTCTCTTCTTTGTGCTCTTCACTGCTTTCTTCGTATGGCAAATTGCCAACTATGCCCTCGGGATTCTGCGCTTGGTGGACATGTATAGGTTCTATACTCACCTCCTCCATATCCCAGACGTGAGTGCGCATTCTTGCATACACGGTGCGTAGGACTCACAATGTGTAGGCGGACATCCAGACCATTTCTTGGCCAGAAGTAGTGCGGCGCATCGGCGCCATTCGCGAAGACAACCCGCTAACGGCACTATCATCGACAGGCGCAGGTCAGTCAGTGACCGCCAAGCTTGATGCGCACGACATAGCAAACCGTATCATGCGGCAGGAGAACTACCTCATCGCCCTGTTCAACAAAGAGCTCCTGGACCTTCGCGTGCCACCGCCTCCCTTCCTCAAACGATTCGTTGACTCCCCGGAAGATGGCAAAGGGCGTGTCCTCACGAGAGCACTTGAGTGGAACCTGCGGTTTTGTTTAATGGAGTATCTGTTCGATGAAAGCGGGAAAGTGAGGAAGGTATTCTTGAAGTCGAAGAACAGGACCGTGCTGATAGAAGGGTGCGTATGTGAGGATATGCTTCCCCGGGCTCATCCTAATGAAGCAACAGCTTGAAGAGACGGTTCATCTTCATGGGTATCCTGAACGCCATTTTCGCGCCATTCATCGTGCTCTATTTGATCATGTATTCTTTCTTCCGATATTTCGAGGTACGCACTCAAAATGACTTGGCTCTACATGGCTGCTGAACTGAAAGCCTGGATGCAGGAATACAAGAACAACCCATCAAATATCGGCGGCCGACGTTACACGCCCTTCGCACAGTGGAAGTTCCGCGAATTCAACGAGCTTCCGCACCTCTTCAAACGCCGGCTCAATGAGTCCTATCCAAGCGCGACGATGTACATCGGACAATTTCCCAATGAAAAGCTCACGCTGATCGTTCGGTGAGTCAATTTTACCGAGGCATTTGGCGCGGTCCTGACATGGTACGATCAGGTTCGTTGCGTTCATCGCAGGATCCTTCGCGGCTGTCCTCTTGCTTGCGTCTGTGATCGATCCAGACTTATTCCTTCACTTCGAGATCACGCCGCACCGCACCGTCCTATTCTACATCACGGTTTTCGGTTCCATCTTGGCTGTAGCTCGCGGAATGATCCCAGAAGAGACCCGTGTTTTCGACCCGGAGTTGCTCATGACGGACGTGATCCAGTACACGCACTACATGCCGAACGAATGGAAGAGCCAGCTGCACTCCAAAAAGGTTCGTCGACCAATGACATTGTCCGAGGGCCTTGCTGACGTGATCGCAGGTCCACGAGGAGTTTGGCGAACTGTTCGCGATGAAGGTCATGATCTTCGCACATGAGCTCCTGTCGGTCATCCTCACGCCGTTCGTGCTGTGGTATTCGCTCCCGCCGTGCGCCCCCGCCATCGTGGACTTCTTCCGCGAGTTCACCGTCCACATCGACGGTCTCGGCTACGTGTGCAGCTTCGCGGTGTTTGATTTCCAACGGCACGGCAATATCAAGGTATGCATCAGCCGGTACGATTCTTCGCCCCGTGCTAATCAACTCTACGCTAGTTCGGCGCCCCCACACAGGTCCAAGACGAGCGGCTGATGTCCAAGGAGGGCAAGATGGAGAAGAGCTTCCTCAATTTCAAGGCCGCCCACCCGGAGTGGACGCCTGCAGACCCCACGGGCTCGCTCTACCTCAGCCGCATCGCTGACTTCAGCACCGCGCACCCCATTGGGCTCGGCCGGCGGCGGCTGCTCCGCCGTCCGTCCGACGCCGGCGCGCCTGCGCTGGGCCAGCTGCAGGAGAGCCCGGGCGGGCTCGACGCGACGCTGCAAGACCCGCGTCAGAGCGTGCTGGCGCGGAGGCGCGGCGGGGCGAGCACGCTCATGCAGAGCGCGCGGACGCCCGGGTTCGGGGGCCAAGGCGCGGGCGCGTCGACGATCTTCCAGAGCGCGGCCGGACTCGACATGGCGCAGACCGTCGCGCTCGGAGACTCGCAGGGGAGCATCATGCCGCCCTCCGCGCGGGCGACGCAGTCCACCGCGCGGGACACGATACCCGAGGAGGAGCTGGCCGCGGACGGCGGGGTGGGTAGCGGCCTGGGCGAGTCGTATGTCGACACGCGGAGGCGGACGTCGAGCAGCCAGGTCAGGGAGGACGAGGAGGACGAGGGGATGGCGGACGGCGGCGTGCTCGGGATGCTGGCGCAGATCTATGGCGCGGGCGCGGACGTGAAGGGGCGGGGCAGGGGCCCGCCGAGGGCGATTTGAGGGGATCTAGGACGTGTGTTCGGGGCTCCTCTAGTTCATGGGTACATGACCGAGTGACGACATTATATTGAGCTACGTGCAATGATCATACATACATACCAGTCGGAGCAGGTGTCTCGACCTTATTGTTTCATTACAGGGGAGCTACTCGTAGGTGGGATGTGCAGAGCGCGGCGGCAGGTACTGTCGTCCTGAAACACCTGCGAGGAGTTCATACATCATGGATGGGGTTCTGCGGGCGACACATCCAATGTGGTTCGGAGAAATTCTCAGGATCGTCCCTCAATGTGAACAGTACATGAACGATCACAAGAGGCAGCAAACAGAAAACAGGTAGACCCATGCAAGACAGCATCACGGACGAATAGTCCGCTTTTTTGCTGTCCTTCGCCCCCTGATAGCCTTCCACACGATAACAGACAGGGCAGAGAAGAAGCCCCATGGCGGGACGAGCCAGCTTATCCTCCACGACCAGCCGGCTTTGCGATGCAGTTTGGTGATCAGCGACTGGATTTGCCCCTGCAAGTCTTGCAGCGAGCCAGAATTGTCGACGACGATGTCAGCCCATTCGACCTTCTCCCCTATGGGGAGCTGGGCGTTGAGCCGTCCCGTGGCAGCTTCGCGGGAGGACTTGTCTCTCGTCATGAGTCGCTGGAGCTGGATCTCCGGAGAGCTGTCGTGCGGCTGTATGGTTAGATAACACTCGGGGTGACGATGGACCAGCGCACCAATACACCACCACGACAGTGGCAACGAATCGCCAGAGCCCGCTCTCGATAAGGAGGGGGATGTCGAGCACGCAGAGCGACTCGCCGCGCCACCAGCATTTGAGCACGCCCCAGAGCATTGCCCTGCGAACGGCCGGGTGCACAATCCCGTTCAGCACCTTGCGCTGCTGCTCGTCGGAGAAGACGATCGCGCCGAGCTTCGCGCGGTCGAGCGAGCCGTCGGGTTGGAGGATGTCCTGCCCAAAGTGCTTGGCTATTTTGCGCAGCGCGGGGGTGCCCGGGAGGACGACTTGACGTGCTAGGACGTCTGCGTCGATGATTGGGACGTTGTGCGCGCGCAGGAGGGTGGACACGGTAGACTTTCCGGTGGCAATGCCCCCGGTCAGGCCAACAACTGGGCTCCCCCCTCAGCGAAAAGTGGTATACTCAGATCACCCATTTTGCGCACCTAACATCCCTTGTTCAAATTAATTGTTATCCAGACGAGGCAGCGATTTAGTTTTACGTCTCGCAGGCAGGCAGCGGGGGCATGGCGGTCACGGTGGCGGGGCGTGAGGCCGCGTGAGGCCCTGAGGCTGAGGGTGGCACATACGCGCGTGCCACAGACGACGCGACGCGCCCGGCCGGAGTCTGCCGGGACCTGTCGATCAAAGTCACGGTCGATCGCTCATCGTAGCTCTCGCATAGCCATTTCCCCTCAGAATACTGCCACCATCCTATTCAGACAGTCTGGACTGGCGACTTAAATATCGATGAATTGTCGATATCCTACTTATTCTCCCTGCAGCTCTTGCTAGCCTAATAGGGAAGGAATGCGGTGCAACAAGTCAGGACCACTCACGGCCCGTTGAGCATATGGAAGTTGTGTTTGCGACATGCACAGTGTGGCCCGCCACGCGCGGTCGAGGCTCGAAAGAAGCACCATATATGTCCGAATGACACGACTGCACCGCCGCTCTTTCAACTGGCAGTAGTCCCGGGCCCTCGTACCATCTGCGAACACGCAAGTTGCAGCTCCCGTGCGTATGAGACTTTGAGCTGAATCACCACTCTTTATGCTGGGTGGTCAATCGAGCTACCCTCAGCCTTTTCCGAATACATCCGCGCTACTTATACTGCGACAGGAACCATCCATGCAATCGATGCAGTTGGTCCGCCCCTTCTGTAAAGGCCCCAGAAGCCCTGGGATCTTATACCTGTGACATCTGTCAACCCGCTACGTCTTGGCTTCCGAAGTACCAACATGTGTCCATACACTTCGATGTCAACTGCAGTGCAATGGATTTGACAGAGGTTGGGAACGCGAAAGGAAGGATATAACCCCTCCGGAAGAACATTCATCCCCATGCTGTCTCGCCTGGCTGCCAAACAACCGAGACGAGCAGAATGGAGCGCGCTATACTACTAGGGTGCGTTGTTTTTCTCCCGCTCCGGTGTCCATCCATCTGACTACCACCGCTGTCCATAGGTCCATCGCTGATTATTGTGTTGTAGCAGCGACAGGTGTGTCATCCCATAGCACGAACGCTTCGCTTATTCTCAGCTTGTACTGTTTCCGTAGTGTTGTACCTCTATGATGGGCTCCTCACCTTCTCTGACAGCGTAGAGCTGATATGGTGCCGCAAGATCACAGCCGCGAGCATTCTGTACATCCTAAACAGATATCTCATGCTCCCTTGGCTTGTTCTCCAACTGATGTCGTTGGCCGAGAAGGACTGCGAGGTGCGTTCTTCCTATAACCGATAAAAGTAGCCTATACTGACGCCGGATGCATGGAGCCAGAGGTACAGCGTCTCATCTACCCCCCCTGCTTGGGTTTGATGTCGATCGGGTACCGCAGGGCATACATCATACTCCAAGTAGCAAACGGCATAATGTGCTCCCTGTTCATCGTCTTTGCAGGTATGAAATTGCTTGGATCGCGACGATTTCACTGACAGCAAATGCAGCCCTCTCTGCTATCCGTGTCTACAGCCTCAATTTCTACGGCTTTGACTGGAAGCTGCCAACTCTCGTGACATCCCTGGTCCTGTTCCAGTTTGGTACGAGCATCGTAAGCGTTCGAAGTTTCCCATTGCGTGTGCCAGTGACTGAACCGTATTCGCCACCCAAGTACACATATTCTCGGTACAGTCCCGTGGTCTTGCCAGTTCCGCTTTATTGCGCGACGCGCAGCCTAGTCCCGGCGGGCATAGACTACAGGTGCGTCATATGGCTTCTACATGCAGCGGCGCTGATGGGCGACTCAGTTGTATGTGTTAATTATGAAAAGCTAGTTTGCCTGCTCATGATTTTAATCCAGTGAAGATAGCCGTCCGCGTACTGAATATCATGCACGACGCTCTCATCCTATTCTTCACCTGGCTCAAGACAAGAGGGAGGCTCAGAGAGTACGGACATGCATTCTACATGCGCAACAGCCTCATGACGAGACTCCTGCTGAACGGTCAGTCGTCCATCATGGCTGGCGGTGTCGATGCTGAGGCGATACATACGCAGGCGCTATTTATTTCATGTCAGTCGAGTGCCATTCTGGCTGGCTCGCCAGCTTACCGATAACGCACGCGATACAGAGTACATCTGGCGCTCAACATCCTTGACGCTGTCCTGACGGTGACAGGGGTAAGCGCTGCTTTGGACCTTCAGAAGGAAGCTACGGCTCAATGATGGTTTTGGCAGACGTTCGACGACACCATCGTGTTCAACTCTATGTGAGTGCTGTGTGCCCGCGGCGGGACATCTCTCTAACTCCATTTGTAGATTCACGCCTCTCATTTTGTCCCATTTCTTCCTCAGCATCCGCAGAGCCCACCACACCAGGGAAGAGCAGCCCTCGACCCCGAGTCAGCTATCGAATCTGAGCTTCGATCATCACACACAGCCGCGAGAGGCTCGGGACACGCTAGCTGAAGATAAAGAACCGGAGTGGGGTGCGATGCCCCACGAAGTGGCTGAGGATAATGACGAGGATGGGGGCGGACAAGCGATCGCCCCACACGAACGGTGCTGACGTGGCAGAGGATAGTATCCCGGCAAGTGTATTTTGTGGACCGGAAACTACTACGTATGTATGTACACTGTTGTTGTTCCATTCGTGTTGAAGCGAAGAAGGAATTTCCGGCGGGGAGAGCTGAGCGCACTACCCTACTCCAGGGCTGCCATGGCATTAGAGCCGTCTCAGTGTTCGAATGCAATGTTTTGCGGAAACATCTCGTTAGCTCGGCAGCGTCAACGGTTGGCGCGATCCGCCGTGCAAGCGAGCTGCGCGACCGCGAACTTCAGTCATGATGCATAGAATGTTTGATGACGGAGGTACGCCCGTGCGTTCTGTACATAAGCGTAGCTCAAAGTTCGGGTACGAGCGGATCGAGATCAGGCGCTACGGGATGATACCTGGTACCAGTCCATAGCTGATCTCCAAAAAAACGCATTTCTTGAGTTCAGACTCCGCAAAAAGCGTGACATGACTTCACGGCGTGTAGCGCGTATGTGCCCCCGGTTCGTTTCAGCTTACCTGACTCATACGCTATGCCTCGTCTGGCTCGCCTCCTCGACATCTCTCTCTCGATGACACTCCTTCCACCCCGCCTTCGACACTGGTTCAACAACTTAGTTCTACACATGTCCCGAGCTCGCAAGCACAAAGACGGCAATACTGGAGGCCCAAGAAGCCGTCCAAAGAAATCAAGTCGCATCGTCTGGTCCAAGCCCGAGCACTGGGTACGGACAACACGTCTTCTCGAATGGCTTGACACCCACCACCGAGAACAACTGATGCTGTTTGGTGACTCCCAGAGAGAGGCCGACTCCGAGCACCGCACGATGGTCCAACCGAAGGCCAATAACCATGAAACTATCCACCTTCACATAGCACAACATGTCTTTGAGGCCGACCTCGACGAGAATGTCCGGCATGACTGGGAGAGGACGAAAGACACCGACAAGGGTGCGTGGGCAGCGTGCATTAAGGCACGCATAAATGAGTAAGTCGATAGCAAGAATAGAAATTATGCTTACAACGATTGTAGCCTACGTAAAATGTACCGCGAAGTCGTTCAGAACTCATCAAGCACGGGCATGGGGGTGAGGGACGGCGAACGTGAGGCAGGGAAGACTCTCAACGGTAAGTCTCAATTTCATTCATCCTGAATTAGTCACCGCTCACCATCGATGAGACGTACTACTCGGCAACGTGCTGCAAGAGTGGTATATAATGCTGACTCGGATTTTTGGCAAGAAGCCATCGGTGAATGTCTCCGGGCAAAGCTCAGCCCCCGGTCAGACCCTCGAAGACGAAGCACGCGCATTCTTCAAGATGGATGGGAAGGCTGAAGGCCAATCGCGCGCTCGCCGGGACCGTACCCCGAGCGAGCACAATGAACCTCGCTTCTCCACTGACGAAGAGTACACATCGCTGACATTGTCCGTTGCTCCGCCATCTGCCGGTGTGGCAGGTACGCAGCGGGGCTCGCAGGCTGTCTGGAGAACAGATAGTAACCAGTTTCGTCAGTAAGTACAGTCTCATTTTTGTATCATTATTCGCATCTGATGTCTGTTAGCTATGCTCCCGGCAACCATCCAGTCCCGCTGCAGTCGCCACTGATGTCGGTCCATGATGGGTCTTCTGCATCTCTGGTGGCAACGAGCGAGACGTCTAGCATTCAAAGTCACAACTCAATGGCTCATCCGCAGGTTCCAGGCGCCTCGTCGTCGCTCACATCGCTTAACCGTGGTTTACAGAATATTACAGTTGACCCCTACTACGGGAATTCCCCTTCGTCATTGAGCGCGCCACCATCAATCAACTCTTCGACCGCCGCCACCTCCTCATCAGGCCAGCGATCGAAACGTGCGAACGAGAAGTCTGTTGAGTCGCGCACTGCCCTCGAGCAGCCTGCGATGAAGCGATCGCGAGTGAATGCCGCAGCTGCAGTGGCAGTCCAGCCACCGAACGTCGAAGAGGCCGCAAACCGCATGCAGATCGTCGGTAAAGTTCTTACTCAGCACAACAGCAGCATGGCCGAGGTGAACATCTGGAAGTATAGGCAGAAGGTTGCCGAGCAGGATAGGATCGCAGCCGAAGCGAAGAGGGATGGTGCGGACAAGCTGATGAAGATCGAGCTGCTACGCAAGGAAAATCTCGACAAGGAGCTCGAGCTTGTGCGGCTCCAGCTACAGTTGGCGCAGCAACCAGCTGCACGGGCAGCCAACTTCACAGGGTACGTTTCTCATATTCCTGCGTGCTCTCCACTGATCTCCCCTCTTAGTGTCAGTGCTCGTGGCGAGCAGCCGCATGTATTGTCGCAGCAACTGGCTGCACGTGTGGCCGATGCAATGTAAGTATCTATTATCCCTGCATACTACTCTCCGCTGACCTCCCCTCTTAGCAGTGTCGGCGCTCGTGGCGAGCAGCCGTACACCTTCGCTGGCGCTCACACTGAGCAGCCACATGTCTTCGCCGGCACTCACATCGAGCAGCCGCACACCCTCGCTGGCGCTCATGGCGAGCAGCCGCATGCCCTCGCCGGCGCTCACGCTGAGCAGCCGCTGTCGCGACCGAAAAGAACACAAAAGCCACACAAAAACCCAACTGTGAGGTTGAGCAGTGGTATGCGAGGCCTCTGCGCCTATGAGGTGTACGGGGGACTGTACAGTGGTCTAGGTAAGAAGGAGGAGGACGGACAAGGCTCCGAACGACGTGGGAGAGCTTCGAAGATGTCGAAGACTGTTCGAAGACGAGGGCTAAG
>KV429053.1:0-13487 GCA_001632345.1 Daedalea quercina L-15889 | reverse complement strand
CGTTTTCGGTGGGTAGGTGAGCTAGGGGCTCATCAGCGTCTTCGCTGGCGCTCCTGGTGCTGAGCAGCCGTACATCTTCACTGGCGCTCACGCTGAGCAGCCACACGTCTTCGCCAGCGCTCACGGTGAACAGCCGCACGTCTTCACCGGCGCTCACGGCGAGCAGCCTCACGTCTTCGCCGGCGCTCACGGCGAGCAGCCGCATGCTTTCACTGGTGCTCACGGCGAGCAATCATACGTCTTTGCTGGCGCTCACGGCGAGCAGCCAGAGGATGCCCTTGCTGGTGCTGACGGTGAGCAGCCTCATATCTTTGCTGGTGGTGGTGATGAGTATGAACGATTCTTCGGTGCCAATGAGTACCATGACTATGCATAGACTGTCTGTACACAAGCTGTATGTTATGTACAAGTTATGAGTGGTTATCTGTGTACAAGATATATGTTGTTCTGTGTGTCTCTGGTGTGAAGTAAGCTCTATTGTGCTGTCAAACCTAGAGGAAGTACATGACAAACTTGTGATACCACTTATCACTGCATAAGCCATAAAGTGAAAGATATACAACTATCACTGAGTTATAAGGGGTGTACAGCCAGCAGTTGCTCCATTAGCCATTGACGCATGTTTTTACCCTCTGGTGTTCCCTCCTCCTCATCACCCATGTCTGCCTCATCACTAGGCACACTCCTCATATCTTCAACTGAACAGCCAAAGTCCTGCATAACCTGGCTCCAGATTTGTTCTTTGGCCAAGTTGCGACCCTGAGCAAGTTCTGACCGAAGAATGAGGTTGTGAAGGATGAGACAACTACGAATCCACATAACAGCATAGGCCCACTGGGCTCTATCAGTGATGTGAATCCGCAATTCCTTCAAAGATGACCAATGCAGCTTCAGCAAGCCAATGGCATGCTCAACAGCAACATGGATTTTTGACAAGTAATAGTTGAATCGTTTCTGCTCTGGAGTGAGCTCTCCACCACGAGGTTTCTTGAAGGGAGTGATGAGCCAGGCTGCCAGCGTATAAGCTGAGTCTGCCCAGATCCACTCGTAAGCATGCAAGAGGTCATCATGGTGCTTGAATAGGCGGGTATCTTGAAAAGCAGAGGCATCATGGGTGCTTCCTGGACGGCCCACTGCATAATCTGCAATAAGCAAAGTATGAATGAAGATGACAAGCTAAACAAATGCTTCAGAATAGGCAATAAATAAACACAATGGAAGAGTAAATACCGTCAACTGCATTGCATACACTTTGTCCTTGCCATAGAAGTCCTGACCATACCATCCTGGTCTGCTAAAGAACGGAATAGGGGTTCCATCTGTAGCAAGGTGACCACCATGCCAGGCATTGGTCCCAGATTTGTTTGCTGCACATTGTGCTGCACCTTGCATCTGTTCCTCATCTCGGAAGTGAAAAACTTGGTCATGCAGTGATAAAAGAGCAATGATGCAGCGTCGAGTGAAGTTGTGGACTGATCCCACTGAGACACCGGCTGTGTCTGCAATCTCCAACACAGCAGCTCCAGGGCCATAGCGTCCTACCCGGGCAATGAAGACTGCAAACTGAAGCTTGACATTTGTCTGTGGATTGTTTGAGTTGTTCTGAAAGATGGGATGATCCTATTTTGCAAATCAGCAATGCTTGTGAGGTCAATATTGGAACCCACCTTTATCCGTGCCAAGATATCATCAAAGCTGTAACCTGGCATTCGCATCCAGTGGTGCCATAGCTGGGGATTGAAATTCCTCCAATATTGAAGCTTTGAAAGGAAATCGACAGGGGGGAGGGGAGGTCGGTGAAATGTCTGTAGGTAACGAGTCTTGGTAATGTAGTCAATGTGGCTGGCCCATAGAGCTTGCACATGAGCAAGGCACGCCTCAAAAAACTCATTCATGAGACGTTTTGACTCTTCCTTCATTTCGACATCTTCTGCTGAGTCTGATGCCTCACTAGAGCCAGTAGGACTGGCAGCTGCACATACATGATACAAATGGGTATGTATACACAATACACACAATCACACACTTACATCGTGAAGCATCCCTTGGCATTCCTGTTTCAGGATCAATCTCAACAGGTGGTGCCCTTAGGACTTCCTCATCAAACTCCTCTTCAAGCTCATCAATGTCACCTAAGCATAAGCAATAATAATTTATAAGCTGTATAGAATCAAGCTCATTTAATTGTTTCAAACATACCTTGCATTGTTGCAAGCTGATACTCAATCCATGCATCCCAAATTGCCTGGTATTCAGCCCCATAAGCTTCATTTGCTCTACCAATGAGTTGTTGGCGAAAAGTAAGACGAGCAGAACGATCCCGAGGCATGGTGCTTTGGTATGCAGTGAAATGAGTGCTGGGGGTATGGGTGAGAGAAGTGATATGACAGATTAAACCTCAAGTACACCACAAACTAAGTTCATCATGTATCAAAGAAGCAAACTCTCAGATTGAGTTCAAACCTCTTCTGACATGCCTGAGAGCAACCTATAACATTTGTACCAGAGCACAGAACATTTATTGTACACTATATAAGAGTAAGTAGTAGTAGAGCTCATATGTAGTACTCAGAACACCGAAGGCACGGCAGCATAGGGTCAGCAGGGCGTAGTGGTAGCATACTGTGACATATCCATTTTGGGCAATCATTGCTGATTTGCCGGAGTTACAACACTTTTCGAAGATGCTGGATTAGCCGAAAAATCAAGATAGGTTGGCGAGACCAGCGGGCGCCGAGATCAAGCGTCGACGAGGTGGAGACTGAGCGTGGGAGGAAAGCTCGCAGACAACGCTGAAGGGGAATGAAGCTGATCGCACAAACGCCGGGACAATGCAAAGACGCCGGGACAGCGCAAAGACGCCGGGACAGCGCAAAGACGCTGGGACAGCGCAAAGACGCCGGGACAGCGCAAAGACGCCGGGACAGCGCAAAGACGCCGGGACAGCGCAAAGACGCCGGGACAGCGCAAAGACGCCGGGACAGCGCAAAGACGCTGCGACAGCGCAAAGACGCCGGGACAAGGGGAGGCGACGCAGCGGCGAAAGGCAGATGGTAGGAGAGCCGTCCAATGTATACTGAGTGTGCATGAGTTGCAAGAGTAGGTGGGGGAGATGCAGCAGATGACACAGTCGAATTGATTAATATATGATGCACATGTCACGCCTTGGGCGGCCTTTCTCAATTAACCTCAGTAAAGGTACGTCGCCCCTTCTCGCCTAATTCTTCCCGCACTCTCTCGATCGTCCCGTACGTCCCGCAGCCGAACTTTGAGCAAGGCTATACTCCAGCTACTGCTCACTTAGCGTTTGCTCCTGGCGCTCTGCCACCCCGATGGGCTGGCTCATACAGGGCGCATCTGACCTCAAACAGGTCGCAGTCCTAGGTGGCCGTATAGACTCGTGCTCTGCCAAGACAATAAAGCAAGCCTCACGATGAAAATCGATTAAAAAACAGCCACTGCAGCGGACGTCCTGGTGCCGAATACATCTATTGTTTGCTCGCTCGTCCTGGTGGGCATCGTGGCCATCGATGGAATCCGGTCTCACACACTCGTGCAACACAACCACACGAGCGCTAACCTTACTGCAGTTCGCAGAGCAAGTTTCGCTCCGCATACTAGATTCGCTCATTCCTAGTTTGACCACAAACTTACGCTCACAACGTAATCAAGGTCCCGAAAATCCAAACGAGACACTCTTGAGGCATCAACAGAGCTGTCAGCACCTTGAAATTCCCAAGCATGCGCCCCTTGTAGTTCTGCTCGGTTTATCCCGGACCATGGTTAATTGGACACCGATCATGATCGAGGCGGTGGAAGGTGGCCACCGTTATACTAGAGCCGCCTTCTATGTAAGATGCTCCTCACTTCTTGGGTCGAGGCCATCCTCATGAAGACGCAAGGGCGAATCGATAATGATCGACCACCTTGATTTCTAACCGCCTTTTATACCACACGCCCGCCGCACGTATCATCTCTTTGCTTTCAGAACAAACACCCGCTGCCTGCACTCCTTCTCCCACATGAATCATGCTGCATTCCTAGCGTACGTGTCGGCCGTTATTCATCTTCTTTGCGTATGTGACAAACGTGTCTGTTATAGGGTCATCACGCGTCGCTGTGCCGTTGCGGCAGCAGGTGCGTCTTTGTATCAGCGGTGGATATGAGTCCATGCTCATGTCATTGACGTGGCACAGCCTTATATTTCTATGACATGCTATTGACGGTTTCCGACAGCATTGAGCTGATATGGCTACGCAAAAAATCGTGGCCCGCCATACTTTACATTGTCAACCGTTACATGATGATCCCGTACCTGATCCTCGAGTTGATCACGCTCGACATGAGTGACTGTAAGGTCAGTGCTTTCTCAGAGGTGATTTCCTTACTCTCATACGAGACCATGATTCAATGTAACAGAGGTAAGACGAGCGTGAGCACTAACATTCACCCCTTTGCTAACCAGCGCTTGCCATGTTCCAGTATATACGTCATGACACAGACTGTGAACGCTATTACATGCATCCTCTTCATCGTTTGCGGAGGTATCGTACAACTGCCCTCCAGCAGTAGCCGTGTCAAGGGGGCTGACTTGATCCTACAGTGCTTTCCGCTATCCGTATCTATAGCCTCGATCACCGTATGTCCAACTCACATTGGAAGCTGCCCGCACTTGTTTCGTCTCTCGTGGTCTTCCAATTCAGCACGAGCATTGTGAGTATCGGCATGACTTCCCGTATTTGCCCACCTACTGAACTGTACCTCGCTCTGGCTGTAGTACAGCTACTCACGAACGCAGCCCGAAGTATTGCCATCCCCGCTCAACTGTGCAATCCGTAGCAGCATGACCGCAGGCCTCAGTTACACGTGAGTATTTTCTCGCCTCCTGCCGTATTCAGTTGTCTGCCCTTCAGCTTAGTGACTTCGTGATTATTCGCAGATGTGAGGCATTTCTCCTGCTCAGGCTGTCTTGATGGCGTGCTGATGGATGATCCAACTTGAACCGCGTATTTGCAGTGAAGGTACTCACCCGGGTCTTCAACATTATCCACGATGCTCTTATCCTCTTCTTCACCTGGTATCAGACAAGAGACGGATCTCGGGACCTCGCAAGAATGATGGAGAAGCTGGAATCGCGGGATAGCATTGTCACCAGACTCTTATTGAACGGTTGGTGTCCCATATCAGTGCTGTATTATGAAAGCTAACTAGCTTCTCAGGCGCTATATACTTCGTGTTCGTCGAAAATACAGTATATCTTGAGACATTGAATTGACGGGGCAAGGTCTTACAGGGTCCACTTAGTCCTTAACATCGCCGATGCGGTGCTGACCGTGACTGGAGTGAGTCTCCTGTTACTTCGAACTCGTACGCGATTTATATGCTGATGCCGATTGTCACTGTCCCGTGCCTTTGGTTGAAAGACTTTTGATGACACCTCCATATTCAATGCCATGTGAGTACTTGCGCATGTCTGTACAACCTTCTAGTAGTACAGTCATTGATTGAATCGAGATGATCCACGCAGATTTACGCCCCTTATCCTCTCCCATTTCTTCATAAGCATACGAAAGGCACATCGCGCCAACGAGGATAGACTTTGTAGCCGATGGAGTGAAGTATCGTCTCTAGAGTTCACACCTTTCTCCGAATATGGCCATGCATGTGGGAGTGTACACGCTGCAGAAGACCTTGAAGACTGGGACGACATTCCGAGTCGTAGTGGCTCTATTGTCTCACCGCGCTGTTAATAGTAAATTATAACCTCTATGATAACATATTAATATATCCCTCTTGATTTGAAGCCTGTCAGAAGACTTCGGATGGTAGACTCGAACCAGTCTGCAGGGGCGTTGTCTCGTTTTGGTAAGCCATAGATCAGCGGAGTGTGAAAACGAGACAATCGCCCCTGCAGACTGGGCGAATTGGACGCCGTTTACCTTGGTCGCCCCGTGGGAAACGGGACTTAGAGAAATCGTCGAGTGCCTCTTCAAGGAGGTGCATAGCTTAGGCTCGTTCCCAGCCTTTCTGGCGATAACTCTTCAAACTCCGTCGTGGCGCTCGTCCCTTTCGCCAGAAAGGCTGGGCGAATTGGACGCTGTTTACCTTGATCGCCCCGTGGGAAACGGGACTTAAAGAAATCGTGTGCATACCCCCTTGAGCTATATACCACTTGAACATAGCAGAAGCCACGGAACCGGGTCTGGGCAAGCAGTATAGTAGTACGAAACGGTGTAAGACACATGTACTATTGTACCATCACAATTAGTAATCACAATCTCCATCCATGTCGAGCGCGACGTCCTCCGCGGTGTCCAGCGACAAGCAGGCCGGCGAGTCAAGGTCGACCTCTTCATTGTCAGTCTCCTCTTCACCACTCTCCACCTCCATGCCATCCTCAAGGTCGGATTCCGTGTCCGTCGACGAGCTTGAACACTCGGAGGCGGCATCTGGAACCGCATCATCGCCGTCAGCCGCTGGAGAAAGCGAGGGGGGCTGCGGAAGGGGAACATCGCCCGGGCCAGGTGCGCGTGCTGGCGGTACTGCGGCAGCCGAGCCAGATTGATCAATTCCCAGCTCAGCATACTTCTCCCCAAGTAAAGGAGTGGACTTGCAGCGTGACTGAAGCTTTGCGAAGGCCGTGTTGAAGTCTTTGAGAGGGTCGCCGAGGTGTTGCAGACCGTGCGTGATGGCGTCACGGACAACAGCTGACTGGCTACTCCCATCGTCGATGATGCGGCCGGGTTGAAATTCATATACACGGTGGCTGCGTAAGGAGCCGACAAGCTGCCGTATGTCCTTGTCCAGGCTCGGGGTGGCATGCTTTGTGCCCTGCAAAGCACCTAAGGTGAAGTTCATCTGCGAGGCGAGGCGGCGAAGGACATCAATACACGGCGATATCATCGCGAGCCATTCCCACGACTGGTTACTGCCGTGGGCCTTGTAGACAGTCTGTAAGTAGAAGTGGATTACTGTATGAGCTCGGAGACGATATGAGGCGGCGGATACAGCTACTATGACAGCTTACCTTAATCCAGAAATTGAGGTGCTCCTGCATGAGGTCGACCTCGACCCAGGAGTTAGCCTTGCCAGTCGGATTGACTAACCAGTTATTCGTTATGATGTTCCTGTGGAACTGAATCAGTCGCCAGCAAAGTGATTGAAAGGGATGTGACGAGAGACCGGACTAGTTGGCAGACATACCGTAGTTGCTCAGGCCACACATTCGTCAGGTTGTGGAGAAGGTAGAGCAGTTCCTGCGCGTAGTTACTACGGCCGGTGCCACGATAGAAGAGTGCCAGTGGCTTGAGGAGAAGCGTGAGGCGGCCAGAGTCACCGCATTTGATGACATCAGTCAAGAGCCGCATGAGCAGTGCATCACGCATGAAGAGGATTGCATTTTCAAATACCATGTCACCCTGCGCAGTGGACGATGGTGAGAACATTTCGTCACGTTCAGGCGGAGCATTGGTGCGGTGGTGAGTGGTATTATGTCCGCTCGGATGCGCCTGGATTGTCGTGGAGGGACATGCTTCTGATTGCGTGCCATCGGGTTGTTCTGCAGATGTCGTGCATTCAGTGGCCACTATCGGCACAACATGGATGCTCGTACTCACCATCCACCCCTATTGTCTTCAAGTTCGCTTCGCGTGCATCAGCATTCCGGCGAGCCGTCCGGCAGAGATCGACTTGCTTGCTGTCGGCATAGCGCTGCACTATCTTTGCACAGTCATCTTGAAGCTGCTCGATGGTGACGGTCTCAGCATAGTCGTCGAGGTTATTACACCCGGAGACGAGTTCGAGGCAGTGAAGGACACGGGCATAGAGGGAGACGAAAATCAGGTCGCGGCACTCTCGAAATCCAGGGAGTGATGTCAGAACAATGGGCTTACGGTCAAGGAGGTTGTTGTGGAAGGCAAGTGACCCCGGGTTGCCGGGGCTGGTGTTTCGTCCGTAGTGGATCTCCATGAATCTGTGAGTGGCATTCATCTTATAGTGGAAGAACCCTGGGGTGGTCACGGCCCAGAGGAAGGAGTATGCGAATCCGTCATGGCCCGCTCGATTCTTGGTGAGAGATCGGATGCGGTTGATCGAGAGGTGATCACCAGCGATGAGTCTGACGACTGGCGTGAAGTCCGCTGAAGTGATGTCGAGGCCGACTTCGGAGAACATCCTCTCCACAACCTCAGCATTGCCGACGATTGTCGACTCGTCGATGTTCATGGTAGGGAGGGGGAAGATGTCAGTTTTATGGAGGGGAATCTTGCGGTCGACCGTTGTTCTAGCGGCAGAAGGTCCAGCTGCTGACCTGAACCGTTCAAAGGCAGGCCCGCCATGGTTCACGATAATTGAGAGGACGGTATGTTGCATGAGATTGTTGAAAGCAAGGGCCTCGGACGATGAGAGCAGAATGCTGCGGAGACTCAGAGAGGGCGCATTAATGAAGGAGTGAAGGTAGTCGGTGGTCTGCATGTTCTGGGGATCTGCGTCATAGAGAGCAAAGGCAGTTGCACACGTCCCGTTCTGCTGAGTGGTCTTGTGCCCGGTACGTTGTTCGGCAACATGGAACAGCATGTTGATGTTGTCGTAGACGAACCCAAGGACACGCGTAGAGGCATTGGTGCGTGCTGCTTGTTTGCACGCATCTGAGAGGCGCTTCAGTATGCCAACTACCACACGCGTCTTCGGACCAGCGTTCGTTTGTCCATTGTCTTCATCTGCATCCATCGCTGTACGCAGCTCTCGCATGTCGTGCACGGCACCGTCATTCAGCTGTCTCTGCTCCTCTGTCCATTGCAGTGATTCACCATCTTTCTCTTGGACAATCACCAGGTCTTCAAACTCGTTCCATATTGAATCGTCTAAGTGGGACGACTCGCTCGCCATTGGAGAACTGACATTATCTTCTTCAGGACATGGGAGGACATCACCCTGAGGCAATTCAGTGTCTTCTGTATGCTGTGGATCAGTGTCGGGAGTGGTGCGAAGGTGGTGATCAACATCTGCTTCGTTACTCTGGTGGGTTTCCGTGTCCTTGATATTTGCCGTGAGTAAGCTATAGCTGCTACATACTCCTAGGTGTGCCAGGAGCTCAATGAGCTGTCGCTGTGCGCCGGAGGCATAGGCATACAGCCCGAACACGATACGTGTATAATTGTTCTTTTGGCTGCGTGCGCTCAAGGCAATTAGCATGCAGATTGTCAGATACTGCGCCGGTACAGAATTTAGTTCATAATCAATACTGGATGAGTTACAGATAACTTACATTCAGCCGGCGTGTCTGCCAGCCATCTGTATTCATTCGACGTTGTTTTGCTGTACAGCAGAATGAGTCCAGCAATCTGAGCATGGCGGGACAGAGTTCGATGATCTCTGTGCTGATTCCCCCTATGCTGAACCCAAGCGTGAAGTCCTCGTTTATGGGACGTTTCTGTGTTCGTAGGAATCCGTCTTGTGTGGCCCTCTGGGCTTCCCGGTCCACCAGTCGGCTGACTAGTCCCAGCGCCCACTCTTGCACGGTGTCACGACCAGTTGAGCTGTTACCAGATGATACCCAGAAATCTAGCACTCTCTGGACCCGAGCGGGGTCTGCAAAGAATCCACGATATCGTTCAATCCCTCGTTGGTTGGCAGGATCCGAAATGAACTCCAGAAGCTCGCCAAATGGTACGTCATTCTCATTCAGGATAGACAATACGTGCTGACATACGTCGTTGTTTTTCTTCACCCTCTCTTCATAGTCAGCCCTCTCATCTGCCTCCTTTGCAGCCTGGCGTGCTTTCTTCTGCTTCCGCCGTGAGTCTGCTGCTGTCCGTACAGGGGATGATGCAATGATTGATGCCTCGGAAGGTTCTCGTCCAAAGGGCTCTGTGAGTGGGCTTTGTGGTTCATCACCTTCAGGTGAAATGCGGAGCAGCCCTGCGCTTTCGAGCATTGATGGCAGGGGGGCCCCAGTAAGTGGTATACCGCCATGAAATGATCCTGATGTCTGGTGGCGGTCCTGAGAATGGTTTGGCAGAGGGGTTAAAGGTGAGAGTGAGCGTCCCAATGACCTAGTAGGTGTAGAGGGTAACATTGGGGCATGATAGAGATACTGTACTCACTCATTTCTCGATTGCGGCTGACGTCGAGCACCGGCGCTTAATACTTGGTGCTCAATTGTAACATCCGCTCTTCTTGGTGCTCGATCATAACGTCTGCTCTTCTTGACATACAACCATCACTTCCTGTCAAGTCATGTCTGCTCGCCATACTGCCAGTCATCTCAATGAACCTTCATGGAAACGCAAACACACCACCAAGCGGCACCTAGTGATGTCGGCCGCATCGCCTGTCACCAAGCGGTCGGTCCTTACACCAGACCAAGTGACTGAGCTCTCGTGTTTGATGAAAGAGCAATTTCACTGGAGTGAAGGGCCCCGACCATTTCAGCTTGATGGGGTGAGGGCTCAGATTGAAGGCATTGACACAATCATCCAGGCGCCGACTGGGTCTGGCAAGACAGGAATTGCTGCGGGGCCATATGTCTGGCCTGGCAACGAGAAGAAGACAACAATCATGGTCAGTCCTCTCCTTGCACTAGAAGAAGAGATGGTAAGTGGGTCATCACCAGTGCCGATGTTTTTGTAGCCTCACCTTGTCTTAGGTTGGAACATTCAAGACCGAGTTCGGCCTGCCAGCAGTAGCGGTCAATAGCCAGAGTGACCCTCAAAAACTGCGAACCATCATCAATGTAAGTGTTCGACACTTATGTACCCTCGAGGTGCACGGATTCAACTGACCCGTATATGGCAAAGGGGATCCTACGCTCTGACTATCGAATCATTCTGATTTCGCCAGAGATGCTCCAATCAACAATGTTCAAGGAACGTGTCCTGAAGAAACAGGAGTTCACTCAAAACATCCTGAGCATTGTTTTGGATGAAGCACACTGCCTCTCGCACTGGGGCGCTGACTTCCGCAAACACTACAACTCGCTCGGAACCATCCGAGGATTCCTGCCACCCAATGCACCAATCATTGCGGTTACCGCCACGCTCACTGCTCGTGTCCGCCGTGACCTTCAGTCCAAGCTTTTATTCAAGACGCTGGGGACAAAGTATATCAACGTTGGCAATGATCGACCTAACGTCTCGATCGTTGTGCGCTCATGCGAACACCCACAGAACACGCTAAGAGACCTTGACTTCATCATCCCATCTAAAGTTGACAAGCCACAGGATATTCCGAAGACATACGTTTATGTCGAGCGGATAGAGACGGGCAATGAAATCATAGAGCACCTCGAGGCTCTGCTTGCTCAACGTAATGCATCTCTGGCGACTCGCGGGCTCATCCGACCATTCAACGCGACAATGTCTGCCGAGTATCGGAAATCAGCTATGCAAGCATTCCGTGGCAGCGGTATTGATAACACCGACAATGGCGTCGGACATGATCACCCTATTCGTGTACTTGTCTGCACAGATGCTGCAGGCATGGTAGGCCATTGTCTCCCACTGCTTGCCGCAGCTTTAACTCATGCTTGCATTGTCACTTAGGGGTGTAACATCCCAGATATAGACATTGTTGTACAATGGAAGCTTCCTAAGAAGCTATCAAACTTTATACAACGTGCAGGACGAGTTGCCCGTGGACGCAACCGCACTGGCATCGCCATCCTTATCGTCGAGCGCACTGCATACTCCACTGATATTCAGACAGCCGCAACCATCTCGGCAGCGGATGAGGCTCGTTCCAAAATGGGTATGAAGGGAAAGTCACCACCGGCACGCCAGAAGAAGACATCCGGCAAGAAAGCAGCAAAGGGCTATGCAGTGCTACATGGATTGAACCGTGGCTGTAGCTCGTCCTGCGCCAATGTCCCCCTTGACCCCAGCGATCAGCCCCCCATTGATCCTGATGCCGAAGACGAAGGTCTGTTGGCATTTGTCCAGAGCACAACCTGTCGGCGCGATGTGTGGAGACAAGTCTACGCATGCCCGGCACCCGGTATGTCATCACCAACTGAACTGTACAGGCAAACTAACCTCACCGTTCTATGTACAAAGACCCTGGGTCTCTTCAGAGTCCCACCACCCCTTGCTGCGATCTTTGCGACCCATCACTTCTGGATCACGCACGGCCACCACATCTCCCGCGAGCCTCCAAGAAGTCCCCAAAGACCCAGGGCCTCCCTGATATGAAGGCCCAGAAGGTACTCGAAGAATGGCGTGTCTCGAAGCACACACAAGACTACATGCATGCCCCCTTTGCTCCCAGCGCGATCCTCGATGATGAGACCATCGCCAAGCTGACTTCCGTAGGGTCACTGACACGAGCTCGCGCGAAGGTGATACTTCAGGATTGGCTGTGGCGAACCGAGTATGAAGCAGAGCTATGTGACCTTCTCAGCTCGCTCGAAATGACCTTCACTCCCAAGCCCAAGCCTTCTAACACGAAATCGACCACACAGAAGCCACGAAAAAGCACAAAACGCACAGCCCCGGCACGAGCTGAGCATGCAGAGGAGAGTAGTGTTACCAAATCACCAGCCGCCATCGCAGAGAGGCCGTCAAAACGGCAGCGCTCCAGGGGTACCACAGGTGATAAGACTGTGTCGACCTCAGGCATACATACTCAGCGGGCAGGTAAGGGTCTCCGAGTCACTCGCCGGTACCAACAGTCACTCACATCGAAACCGCACCAGTCATCGCAGCTCCTACGGTTCCCTTTACTCCACGCGCTGCACCCGCTGTGCCCTTCGGGCTATCTACTGCCCCATCCGCTTTCCCGATACCTCACACGTCTTCTGAGCATGCACCGGCACCACCTCATCATTCGTTCTACACTACTCATCCAACTTCGCATCCGTACGCCCCTTCTCATCTCCCGCAACCTCACACATCCGCACCTATCCCATTCCCGCAGTGGCCGCTGCCACCCGCTGCGCCTAACCCTTTCCCGCAATGGCCGCTGCCTCCCGCTGGGTACTATCGCCTGGACCCGGGCCCACGTACACACTGGTCACCGCCACCTGCCTTCCCTCCGACTTCCACCATGGACATCCCTGCCATTCAGAGCCGACACTCAGCATGGAGTTTCTCACCATCCACTGCCACATTAGCACCTAGCATCACCAGCCCGTTCACTCAGTGGCCGCCTCCCGTTAGCTCTCCCGCCTCGCCAAACATGCCTCCATCTATCGTGTTCCAGTCGGCCCCGCGAGAATCATCACAGCCGTCACCTGATGACTTTGATCCAGCAAGTCATTGAAGATGACTTTGGTGCCCCGGGAGCGCTGTCAGACCAGCTCAGAAGACGGCGAGGGCGAGGACACGGATGCATGCGAGCAGCGAGGCGAGGGCACAGTTGCGAAGGCGCGGGTAGTAGCTCATGCAGTGTTGTTTATGCAGCCGAGGAAGACCTATATCTTGCTGTAACCACCTGTAGCATCACTAGCAGTGAATTTGGCCTGTTGCGAGACGAAACGACGTGCAAGCTATGCA